>JADDOH010005778.1:0-243753 GCA_016648135.1 Agrypnia vestita | reverse complement strand
AAATATATTGGATAACTTTTGGTTGTTCTAGTATAACTGATCCATCAGAAATCACGCCGAACTAATTCCGGGGGTCAACAACACAGACTTCGGACCAAACGTCATACCTAATGAGTTATGTCGGGCAGTCTCCTTTTCAGGTATATAAAGCCTTACTTATAAACCCATTGTCGGACGTATATCATGGTCTTTATACTCCATGCTTGCTACCACCAAAACTGAACGATGCCATCGCAAGACGAGTCTTGTTATTTCAATCCTAACTGCATTATTTATAATGAATCTAAAATATATTGGATAACTCTTGGTTGTTCTAGTATAACTGATCCATCAGAAATCACGCCGAACTAATTCCGGGGTCAACAACACAGACTTCGGACCAAACGTCATACCTAATGAGTTATTTCGGGCAGTCTCCTTTTTAGGTATATAAAGCCTTACTTATAAACCCATTGTCGGACGTATATCATGGTCTTTATACTCCATGCTTGCTACCACCAAAACTGAACGATGCCATCGCACGACGAGTCTTGTTATTTCAATCCTAACTGCATTATTTATAATGAATCTAAAAATGAATTGGTTACCGCTTTCAGTCAAACACTGTCTCTTCTCATATTCATACAAGTCGGAATTAACTATTTCGCAACTACAGCGCTCTCACCTAGAAGTTACTTCCTTCAATCAAGTACAGGTGTAATTTCGCCCCATTGAGGAATGACCCATCTGTACTTCTTGAAATTCCCTAGTTAGAACTAGTTCTTTATATATAGGGAATATGCACGTAATTATGGATTTTTGTCCTCATGATTGAACGTCTCCTTGGCAAAAAGCGGGGCAAACCCAAAACAATCAACCCACTTCATTCGCTCCCTCTCTTGCGTTCAAATGATTTGAATTACGTCTAATGGGATTAAATATGTATCTTTCCTAAGAAAATACTGCCTACTTCGATATTAACTGTAGATATACTTGCTTTAGAAAAATTTTAGAACATTTAGAAACAGTTTAACAATACTATTATATAGACTAAAAGGTACTCATCCTGAAATCTTGTAGTGGCTTGAATCCGTAGCTCAGAAGGCCCTTCCTCCAGACTCTGCATAAGTGTGAATCTTGTTCCTCCAGCTTCCCATATGGCACATATCTCTTCTTCATTCTCTCGATGGTTATAAATACATTTAAAAGAATCCTAACTGTTTTTATTCCAATAATGAGATCCCGATTTAAATTCAAAAATGATTTTAAAACAATCGAAGCACAAGACAAAGTAACGCATCCCTAAATTTCGACTATAAACCAGACGTTTATTATTTCGCTCTATATTGACGCTTGTATGATGGCGTCATAACAGATAAAATTTTGTTTGTCTTTCGAAAATGCGTCAAAACGCAAGCATTTGTAATAATCCTATATTTTAATACTGACATTTTGACGCTATAACAGCGATGAATTTGGATGCTTTCGTAACTGATTGTCAAATACCGAAACAAATTGCTTTGGAAACTATATCTCTGATAACGTAAAAACGCGCGAAACAAACGAAACCAGCGTGGCCTCTCGGTTCAAAACCCTCCAAAAAACTCACGAATTAACGCTCCAACACCTACTTATAAACTTTTTCCATCGGAAATTCCTTCTCGAAGCTTCCCCCTCCACCAAAGATCTCATTGGTTAATTTCTATCATATTTTTAAAATCCGGCCTATCACGAGCCAACACCTATTTACGCGTCTACATGGGTGTAGTGAAACTTTTCTCCAATACGAATAATATTATTATTTTTTTGAATCGACGTCCTGTCGTCAGTGGCGCAGTCGTGACTCTCACAACACAAGTAATAAATTAATCTTAAATAGTTCTTTTGGAGATATTCGATATAATTATTATTTTATTTCTTATTTCTTGTAATAGGTTGGCAGGTTAAATTCATCACAACCTCTTCACACATTTATTGCATTTATTTTATGAAAATATCATCATCTAGATCTGAGCACAATGATTGTGATAAATTTATGATTTCATTTTTAGAATATTTTTCTCAAAATATACTATTACTATTTATTAAAATGATTTTTTTTATTTTGAGGTATTTTTATATTAGTTTTCTTGCTTTTATGTTCGTTTGTTTTTACATATTCTTTTGAAATATCTTTTTTTCGACCGGTCAAGATTTACGGTCAGTTACCGACTCTTATTCGGAGAATTACACATTGAAACTAAATAAATAACGTAACATAACTGTGTTCTAGTATTGACGTATTTTGGTTTAAATTAAATTATTTATTGCTCATTACAAATGCGCCATTTCATAATTGTTAATTTGGGACAATGTGTCAAGCATAATTTAGCAATGTATTTAATAAAGAAACTAAGCCTATTGGAAAATGTTTTATAACTTTTTTCTATGTGCGTCAGTTAATGTAAACAAACAACATGAACAACAGTTTCGTTTATATTTCAAGAGATATTGTTATAGTATTAAAAAAATCTCATATGTAATATAACAATTAAAAACGTATTTAATACAATAAATAAATTAAAAAATGTCACTTTTGTTTAAATTCATTTTTTTTAAGTAATTAACTTTCTCATATTGTAACAAGGTATACACATACTTTGTGATAAGATCTTATGGTCTGAAATTATTTTGAGAGTGAGGAATAAAATAATGAGGTTCTGATGGTCGAAGGTAAGTAAGTTTACGAAAAAGCTATTGTGATCAAAAAATTTTGAAAATGTATGTAGGTACTATAAAAAGTATCATTCATAATAATGGTTTTTGCAACGAAAAAAACCGAATTTATTGTGTAGTGCTAGGCGTTTAAATTTCCGTTTGCTCGAATGTTCAGTCGTTCAAATGCTTTATAAAAAATTTTCTCGTACAGATGCTAGCGTAGAAAATTCCACACATAAGTGTCAGAGCAAATTGGCCATTAACTTATCGGATGTCATCCAAATTGATGCAGTTTAAACGGTTCACACATTTATTACATTGAGGTAGGGCTGCAGGACTTAATATTGACATTCATTAAGAATACGTTTCATGGCTGAAATCCTGTGGAAATTTCTTACGAGTCAAATTTGTTGCGTTTGAAGAATCGTAGCATTAAATCAATTTATTATATTTTCTGAATATTTGTCACAGGGACATCATTAATCAATCAATGTATATTATATATGTCTCACAGAGACGAAACTGTGTTTTTATGGGAAAGTAGGTATAGAAGTCTTTGGGTGTACACAGGACTTACGACCTATTGTACGGCTGGCTTAAGTGATCACTGTACATAATGCAACATAGACAGACACTTTCAAATAGACAAATGGACCTTTCAAATAGACAAAGTAATTGATTCACTGACTAAACTGACCAGCCTATTCGACAAAATACACGAAATCACACCGAAGACCGTAAAAATTCTGATGTACCAGGCATTCGTCAAGAGTAGAATAGGATATTTGGAGCGACATCTGTGGTCATTTAAGGGGAATGAAATTTTCGTACCGGCCGCTTTGAGAATTGTTACTCATATGTGAAACTTGGGGTATAATTTAAACATATACAACTTCCAAAAATTAGTAGTCATGGTATTATTCTAGCATGGCAAAACTAGTAGTCATGGTATTATATTAGCCCTATGTACACCCAAAGTCTTCTACACCTACTTTCAAATAAAAATACAGTTTCGTCTCTGTGAGACATCTATAATATACATTGATATTATATTTTCATATTTTCAATTCCAATTTATTGATTCGGCTTATTATGCATGATATAGAGAAGATTGTATGCCTTTGATCGTTCACAAAAAGGGGTGAAATGGAAAATGGAATACAGAACAATTCAGCAAAATTTTTGAGCTTTTTTTATGTTATTTTAAACATATTCAATGTGGGGTGATTTGTAGCCGATACATGTAACCGGTATTTTTTTTTATTTTCTAGCTCGTTTTATACAATCAAGATCTGGTAGTCGCTTGTTGCTATTGGATAACTACACGTTCTGCAGACGAAAGCAACAATTCCTAACTGGGAACAGGTCTCGATGGGTGTGCTCCAGCCACGCGTCCAGAGGATGCAAAGCCTTCCTGTACACGGTGGACGACTGCATTACCTCTGTCAAAAATGTACATCCCCACGAGCCACCCAAATATTTGGAAGTGAATGGAAAATTCTTTAAAATAAAATAAAGAACACGCCTAATGGCTTTTTTGGTCCAGCATTAAGACGTTAAGAAGGTAATTGTGAAGTGAATTAATTCACATAGGGAGAAGGAGGGCATAGTGGGGAGTCTAAGAGTTACTAGCGCTTAATTTAGCAAAAAAAAATTCCATCAAAACTGTATTTTTGGCAAAACCACCTTAAGGCATCAAAAAAATAAGAACAAATTCATAAAACAGGTTGATGTAACTATTATACGTATAAAATACATTTTATTTTCATTGTTTACGGCTTACTCATATATTAGTTGATATATTTTATTATTAAATTTTTTAAACAAATTATTTTGTATGCTGTCCTAGCATCAGGTGGAGATAGTCATGTCGCCAGGATTCGAGTGAAATGAAAAAGTTAATATTTTTCTTGTTGAATAATTTAATGTCTATGATGTATCGAAAAAATAGATATATTTTGCACAAATGAGAACAGTTGGAAATATTTTTTTCCTAAAAAAAGTTAAAAATTCACTATTACATGACACATTTTATCAAAAAAAATCCAACGCTACATTATAATAATGTTATTTGATTATCTGAATTTTAAAAAAGAAAAAATGCAAAATAATATTCGTTTAAAAATTATCCTACTACAGAAGCTTGAAATTGCTCTTATTCAGCCAATTATTGGAAGTTTTGAATGAGAGATAAAGCAAAAATTACATGTTTTTTTCAATAAACCACGCTCATATTTAAATGTACTAAAAAATAAAAAATATATTTGCGGTCAAAAATTTTTTGATTGACACCAAATAAAAGGTGGGAGTTTACGATATTGATATAGATGGAGGAAAAGTACCTACGCTTTTATTTTCCGAGTGAGGCAAAAAGTTTTTGGCGAAATTTTTTTTTTTTACTTTTTATTATATTTAAATATTAGAGTGGTTGTTTAAAGAAAAAAATTTGGTTTTAATTTTTTTTTCATGTGATATAGTTTTTTAATTTTTAGTCTTAATGAATCTTGTAGGTAATCGATTTTGTGCTCACTGCCTTATGCACTTGAAGTATATACTTGTAAAATATAATTTGTTGGAGTTGCAAAAAGAATAGACCCGATGGTTATTATAATATTAATTTACGGAGTAAATTTCGCTTGTAAAGTATATAATTTCATACAAAATCACTTTGATAGGAAACTAGCGCCGTCTTTTTATTGCGAGCTCATTTGCGAATTTCCCATATCAATTTTTGATTAATTAATTATGATGGATTAATTGATTAATTAGAGAATTTGATAATTGATTCATGTATTGTCATCGTGTATTATCAAATGTGTAATTTCATCGCGATTGGACTTTGGGAAGTGGCTGAAATATAGATTATACTAGTCTTATTATATATCGTATTATACATCGTCTAGACAAACAGGTGAAGCTAATATAAGCGTGGTAAAAAAACATTTTTTTGAAAATGTCGAAATGGCGTTACTTCTTAAGTCGGTCAAGTGAGTTTTGGTTGCAATGTTCTATATGTGCAATACCTTCGTAATGTCGACGACAACGAACAAAACCAATTGCTTTTCCTGTCCTTCACTCTCTGTTCGTCCGTTTGGGCATTGGTATACCAAGTTATATTACAATGATACGTATTTTATCGCTTACGATTTTTCACAATAATGTTAAGATCTCAATTTTTTATTATTATATTAACTGCCTAATAGTTCAAAAGCTATTTCGTTAGCACGTGGTTGCAGAAGGTTGTATTGAGGGAGTTGTGTAATTTTCGTCTTTTATGATATTATATCGAGTATTTCTGAAACATTGATCTTTCTGTTATTAAAAATTATTTATAGGACATTTAAATTTAATTATAATTATTTCATATTGTTTTACATACATTTGTAGTATAATAAAATTTAAAATGTTCAAACTTATTGGATTTTTTTACCTTGTTATTAATTATAAAGTCGTATCTTCCATCAGTTCCCCGCTGAATTATATTGATGTCTACTTTATTTTTAAAAAAATCTACTATATGTACTAATTCCGTTGGCTCTCTATCTATTACGCGGCGAAAGAAGAAAGGTTCTAAGGACACAGTGGATGCAAATTGTTTAGTAAGTTACAGTATATATCAACTGTAATACTACGATTACATAATACTATAACAGTAATATTTTAGTTCTCTTCATTGTCCAGATTATCCGTATAGCAAATTGTGTAGTAATGCTAAATCGTTATTTTAATCGGTTATTCGTGGTAGATGATTGGTAACTGAGATATAACTGTTGTTTGGTAACGATGGTTGCCCGTCGAACTGCAGAAAATTTTGCAAAAAAAATAATTTCAGAATCGCCGATAAAAATTTTCATTCATCAATACAATAGAATCTAAAATAACGGTTATTGTATAATGAATATCATTGCATATGGTGTGTGGCGGCCCTCATAGCCCAGTGGGTAACACTGCCTTCTCAAACCGAGATGCCAGTGTTACCAAAAAGATAGTGGTTTAAACCAAGTACAGTGTTTAATTTGCAATGAATAACCACAAAGTAATAGTCGATTACAAAAGTATGTATTTTCACAGTGTTGACAATTAACAGTTCACAGTGTTTCACAGTGTTGACGTTCAAAAACTCACTCATGCATAAAATCCATTTTCTAAACGATGACCTGAACCTATAGACCCATTAAATTAATTATTTATTAAATCAAATATTTATTTACATATTCTAATATGATCGCACTACATTCAAACACTAAATATATAATACACATAAATGTACATGTAAAATATACTTAAATGGAAAAATACATGTTACTAGAGCGGGCTGAAGACACTTGTAATTGGGATAATGGGCATAGTCTTCATTTATAATGTTTTATTATTAGAGTATCATGTACCTTTTATCCTGTTAGTGTCTCTAATAAATATTTAAAAAAAGGGCTTTTTGTATTTACGCATTTTTGATTCCGACTGGTTTCTGGTTTTGCGATTGCGAGCGGGTCACGTTTTGTCAACATCGCATTCAAATATAAAAAAATATACAAAATCTGTGTCCGTGTTAGTAATGAACACTGGCTTAATTGCTCTTTTTATTTACATTTTAGCTCAATTCATACATTCAAGATCTGGCAGCCGCTTATTATTTATTGACAATTACACATTTTGTAAGCAACGGAAGGCGGCCGGGGACAGGCTTCGGTGGGTGTGCTCCACCCACGCGTCCAGGGGGTGTGCAGCCTTCCTGTACACCAAGGACGACGTTATCACGACTGGGAAAAATGAACACGCCCACATTGCTCCAAAATATGTTGAAGTGAATGGAAAATACATTAGAATATAGTTAATACGGCATAATTACATGGGGAGGAGCAACTATGAGTGCACTCAATCCAATTATTGCAACTCAAAAAATTGCTATAAAAGTAATCCTCATAACCTCAATTTTAACAAGGACAGATGAAATATTCAACAAATTCGACGTATTCGATATAAAACAAATTTATGCGAATACTACTCTTAAATACACATACAAACACAAAAATACACAGTTTAAACCAGCTCAAACAATAATTACCACACGGTCAAACAAACTCAATCTACAAATCCCAAGGTTACATACCACGTATGGACAAAGGAGCTTTAACTATTTTGGACCCAAATTACTTAATTGCATGCTTGATGAATTAAAACAATCCGGGCTAACCACAATTAATTAACCCTAACATAAAATACAAAATAAAACAGTGGATCCGAAACAAGGGGAGAGCTAAAATAGGCACACTTACACAAACACACTAACACAATATAACCTTAGATATATTTTCTATTATGTTATTTTAAACACTTTACTATCTATTTACTATGTTTTGAACCTACACAATATTGTAAACTATGCCTGTCTCAACACAGATATTTCTAGTGAGACAGGCACAGTCCAAACTAAATTTTATACACAAAATTAAATAGAAATAAATAAATAAATTTAAAGAAATACTGTTGAGCATCCCCTAATATAATATGAAGAGTTTTCTACAACTATGTGTAAAGCCGCACTCAACTAAAACCTATAATATAAGAAAAAGTTAAAATAATTAAACAAGAAGAAATACTGAAAAACATCTTAATTTGCAATAAAGTTTTAGGCTTCTTAAAGAGTTACACCATGGTGAGGCATAAAAATACATTCAAATTCAATATTTTTTGCGTGACCATTGTACACACAAAATTAATTTTAGTATCATTGTTTACGGTGTCCATTGGTTAATATTTTTCATAAGTAAATTATTTTTAAAATTACAAGGTGGCGGAGTTATGTGCTATCTTGCAAATATCCTTCTCGTAGCCGGTGAAGATAATCATGCCAGGGTTTGAGTGAAATGAAAAAGTTAATTATTTTCTCATTAAAGAATGTAATGTCTGATGCGGGGTATTGAAAAAATATTTTTTTGTGTTAATGAGATCAGTTTGAATATAATTTTCAGTTTTTTCCTTAAAAAAGTGAAAGTTAAAAAATTATAATGAGTGCATTTTATAAAAAAAACGTATGCTATATAGTAGATAATGTTGTGAGCAAGATGTATACAAAATTTCAACAAAATCGGCATAAAATCTTTTGACATATTTTCTCCACCAAAAGGGAGTTCCGTAAAAAAGCCAAAGAATAATGAAATTCGTTGAAAAATTCAGCCACAATACTAACTTCAAAATGCAATAATTCAGTTCATGTTTTGAATTTTTGAATGAATTGTGACTCAAATAATCGTTATAACTTCCAACCATAAGTTAAGCAAAAAACAACGATTTTCTGAAGATGTCAAAGTGGTGTAAACCCTAAAATTAATATTCGATCAATTTCAAAAACAATAGAAAAATTTGTATATATAACATTGATCAAACATTGCTTTTATTTTATTTTAAATTTAATAATAATGTCTAACCAACATAAAAAAATGTAATTTTACGTTCCTTCGGACGATTCTTATAGTGGTATTCAACACACTACGCAAAAGTTTAAGCCGCTTAGATTTTTTTTGCAAATAAAATATGACTTTTCGTTATATTGTACTTCATGTTTCAGTTAAAGGTTAACAAATTGTTGCAAAATACTACATATGCGTATGTACAAATATTATATATGTATGTATATATATTACATATAATGTTGCCACAACGGCCACGTAGGGTCAGGTTTTTTTGTATTGTAATATTTGTATTGTATTATAATATATATTCTATTGCAATACATGTACAATCGTTCTACCGACTTACATATTCGATAAACCGCTCAATTATGTTGGAACCTGTGTACTATTTCTTGCATAAAAATGCTTTCATGCCATCCCTTAATCCAATATGCTTAATCATATTAAAACAAACTAATCCAAAAATCTCTCATTCATATGGATTTTTTTAAAGATTAACTTTTGTGCTTATCATTCTAAGTAATCCATCTTATTTGTTGTTAATTTCGAAGAACTATGTACTCGTATGTTGTAAAATTGCAATCTCAAAATAAAAAATGTGATTTCATTCAATTATGATCAATATATAAATTGTATTAATCTCACTTTATTATTAAATAAGTTATTGTAAAATACAGATATCAATACTTGTCGATTTAGTTGGTATGTTTAATTTTATGTAGATACTTGTACCAAATCAAATTGATCACCTATGATTGAAATTAATAAAAATATTTAAAAAACATCATCCTTTTATTAAACTTCCAATTTCGTGTTTCTTCTTTGCATTCTTATATATTTGTTTTCTTCATATATTTTTTTTTAAACTTTATTTTAGCTTACCACTCCTTTTGTGGATACATTATGACGTGAGGTTCTGATGCTTCCATCAGAACTCCTCGTCACCACCAGTTTTTGCTCAGTCGGAGAAGAATGGGACTCACCTTACTTCTACATTTCAAACTCAGGGTATTTCTGGTGTCGTGTACGCTGCACTTCAGCTGTCTCTCATTTTAACATATTTAAAGTTGCAAAAGTTCAATGACAAGGGTTATACAACGAAACATTCTTTAGTTAACATGTGAATTTATTCAAATAAATGTAATCAAAAATTAATGGTGCCACAGAAGGTGACAATTTTCCATAAAATATTACTGTAAATAATTTTGCACATCGAAATCTTTTTTGTACAATAAATAGAGTTGAATAATTTAACATACCGCGCCTCGACATCATCGCTAGCGGCCGCATTAAACAAGGATGGAAAAGACAATCGAAACTAAATACTTTTATACTACTAGCGGTGACGCAGCGCTGGTGTCGGAAACGCCGGCAATCACATTCTGTAGATTCAATTAACATCAGGTCAAAATTTCTAAATCAGATTCAAAAAACAATGAAGCTACAATAGGCTGTGCGAATACATTCGCTTGGTGACATTGATTTCAGATAACATGTCACAATTTCTGGCATAAACACCGCTTCCGCATGTAGTTAGCAATGTTCTTTTAAAAACGGCACGACCTGATACACTCGTTCTATTCAATTTTCGGAGCCAAATAAACTCCCAGCTCGCTCCAGGCGTGACGTGATGTTGATGATTAAAAAATTTGGAATACCAGGCATGTCGTGGTCTTCATTTTACTGGCCTTGCATCTGAAGCAGGATTGCTCCCTTATGGGTCCAGAGAACAACCCCGCCCCGAGGCTTTGGGCTGCCGATGCAGATGACTTCCGGAACATCATCTCTGCAGCTGTCCCCCAGGCGTTGCAAGGGATGCACCTTTCACTCCACGACGCGTCACCTGGCCATGGCGCGAAACGCTGGCGTGGAAGGATCCTCTGTACGAAAGACATTATTAAACAAACAATCATGTAATTTCATAAGTTATTTTTATGCCACTTCAAATTGCGTCTCTCGGAATGAGCTTACCTCTTAACACGAGGGTTCACAGAAAGGCTCACATCTTGCGTGCGGAAGTGTCAGATTTCGAATGCGCCATTTTGAAACACCGTCCCGGACGTTCGCGACCGCCGTGAAATCATCCGGAGTAGACCAAAGACATTTATTTTTTCCCATAGAGTATTCGCGGTACCTACGCGGATTAAAATCAATTTTGGTGCAGATATTTGGTGCAGGGATCGATAAATTCATTACTTTTAGATGTTTCGCGAAGAAATGTGACGAACAGAGGTTGCTACGTCACAACATATATTATGAAAGATGTTGTTTTGATAAAAAAAATGTATACCTACCGTTTGCATATTTTTTCTGCATCTCGCATGATAATTTAATATTTTTTAATCTTAATTTTTACTGTATGAACCTTCTTTCAAAATAAATATAAGATATCGATCTAAGGTAGTAAAATGATAAAAACCTATGTGTCTTAGAACAGGTATTTATATATATCTAGCGAGGTAGGTAGTGGCCGAGAGGCCTGCAACATATTATCCTATATTTACATGTATTATTATGTGTATGTGTATCAAGCAATTAAATGGCTTTTGTCCAATAAACGCCGGTTTATCGGTAATGAAATGAAATGAAATTCGAAAAATAAAACTCCTTATATTTCATATTTTCAATTTTTGTGTCGTGAATTTCATATTTATGGCTAATTTATTTTCTCGTTTTTCCAGCTCAGTACATAGTCTCAAGATCAGGCAGCCGTTTACTCCTCTTGGAAAATTACACTTTCTGTAAGCATCGGGTAACGTCTCGAAATAGATATCGCTGGATATGCTGCAGCCACTCGTCTAAAAGTTGCAGGGCTGTCCTTTATACAAAAGACGACATCATTTTAAGTGCTAAAACCATTCACACCCACGAACCACCAAAATATTTTAAAATTAATAATCAATACATAAAAATATAAACAAAACACTAGAAACTTATATTAGGAGCCTTCGTTAAGTTACTATTTAAAGTGAGCAAGAACATTACGATGTAATGTTGTCAAAGTTGAGTAAAGAAGACTAGATAAAAATTAAAACACAATTCGAGTGGTCAGGGTTATAAAATTCTAAAGTTTTTATTATGTTTAGGATGTAATTAAAAGTCTATTCTCGTTATTTTATTTTGAAGAACATTTTTTGTTGACTCAAACCAGAGACCAAAATATATAGACATGAACTAACGTCAATTTCTTGTTACACAATTTGACGCCACGCCTGCGTCTGTTGCCAAATATTCGACTTGTTTAGAAAAATACTTTGAACTTGAAATTTTTTTTAAATTTATAAAAAGGTTAAACTTAATACTCTTATAAATATAATGTTTTTACAAGAAGACGTTTTTACTCGGTTTGGAACAAAATTTAAGAAATTACGTCTATTGCAAAAAATATATTTTTTTTACTAGAAGATTTAATTACGCAAGAATAAATACTTTAACCGCGGTATAAATGTGTCATAGACATTACTGAGAATGGACATTCTTCTGCCGTGACTCATTCCCCTCTCCTAAATAAGGGGTTTAGTTCTTACCTGTACAGTTTTATACTGTGACTTAAACGGGTACGAGTTTTTTATAATTAGTTAGAATTTTATTTAATTTACATTGAGTCTTAAAAAAAAACATGTTATTAATAGCGTGAATTTCTATTAAAAATGTTGAGAAACACTTGTATTATTTTTATTTTCCATATTTAGGGCTTGTTTAGACACAGCGTGAACCGAGCGGTTTTAGAATCGCGTGGGATCCGTGCGGGTCTTATTTATGTAGGTTTTTATGTAATCGTTCAGACATAACTGCGCAGTTAATCAAACCGCGCGGTGCCCGCCACTCAACCGCTAGAAAATAGAATAGCGCGGCGCCCGCGTGCTGCTGTCACAACAGGAGCACGCGTGAGCTCATTGTGGATCGCTTGGAACTTTTTATTGATGAAGTGGACCTGCAATGTGGGATCTTCAATGTGAGGATTACTCAAATAAAATTGCCAAGAACCAAGCTTCGCAGGAGTTGGTGGAGATATTTGGAAATGGTGAGGACACGTTGGAAAAAAATAGTATTTTAGGTAAGTAGGTATTTATTCACCAAAAATGAACTAAAATAATGATATTTTTGTGTCTTGCCACGGCCGTGTCACGAACGTACAGTTCACAAAGTAATGAGCGAATTTATCTCTGATATTCAAAGATGGAGGACTGCACCGGAGCTGTCAAACTGACGTTTATTATTCGCGAGCGCACATAAATCGCTTATTAACTGCGGCTGTCTGAACACATCGCGCGTTTTGAAACGCTCGGTTTGCAATCGCACGATTCCCGCGTGTCTGAACGAGACCTAGTACATACGGATTTCCAGACCCCTTCAAGTTAGAAATCCGACGCCGGCAATTTCTTACCCCTGACAAAAAGCCAAAAAAAATGAGAGATGGTGCTTAT
The DNA here is from genome assembly GCA_016648135.1 of Agrypnia vestita. Classification (NCBI taxonomy): domain Eukaryota; kingdom Metazoa; phylum Arthropoda; class Insecta; order Trichoptera; family Phryganeidae; genus Agrypnia; species Agrypnia vestita. Next base: position 230,237 of record JADDOH010005778.1, on the reverse strand, counting down.
AAATGGCTGATCGTTTTTTTATTTTGTTTAATTTGTTATTATAGAAAAATATATCCCCTTGCAAGGTTTGAACGTATTATTTTGGTGTAACAAATTTTATCAATGTGAATAGTAGCGCAGATAGTCAATAGAGAGAGTTCCGCCGATGGGTTTCTCTCACTCCTACGCTGTGGTGGTAAGTTATACAAATATACTTCATATTGTCACGTGTCGTGGCTAGGGAGGCATAAACCAAAACACTGGAAAATGAGATGAGTCATACCAAAGCTCTTAGCGGTTGTTTTTGGTGATGGCGATACGTGGCTTATGCCATACAATTTTAAGGTAGGTTCTAAATCACTGTTATTTTTTTACATCACAATTTTATATTTTATGTGTATATGTATCAAGCAATTAAATGTATCATGTTCAATGAACGCCGAATATTTTGTGAACATTTATTACGTGTACACCATAATTAAGCTCTACACCCTGCCATCTTGAATCCATAATGTATTTACAAATAATTGTTATACCTATTTGTTTAAACTTATATAAACTTCATACCTCCTTTTTTTTCAACATTATGATTAATCTCATATATTTCACACCTCCTTTTTCTAAATGATGTTACCGTTAAAATTTTCACACAACTGTCTATACCATATCAATTACTACTGTAATTTTTTGCTGTACTATAATAGTACTCTTTTGATTTCTTGTATTATGTAAAAGTACTTTTTGTACCATATATTGAAATAAATAAATAATTAACTTGAAAAAAATACGATGTAAAGATTATTATTTCATCTTTAATTAAAATGTGGCCCGTTTATTATTAGTTTAATTTCTGATCTATTTATCGACCTACTGTTTTTAACAATAATGATGGTGATAGTTTTTACATGGTATTTCTCTTCTACATGTGTAAATATTACTCGTGTTTCTTATATGCAGGTGTATAGTATGTACTACATACTATATACCTACATATAAGAAAAAAAATGCAATAATGTGAGACAACAGTAAAAATAAAGAAATAATAAGTCATAAAACATATAACAGTGTGCAATTATTATTTTAAAATGAATGTAGTAAAGAGAAAATAAAGGAAAATTATAAGCACAGAAATACAACAGTATACAGTAAAAATAATATAAATATTAAAACTATCTTTTGTTAATGAAACATCCCACAAATTATTAATAAAATGTATACATAATGAAATAATAAGTAAGTAGATTACATTATATAAAATAAAAATTAATTAACTGTGAGGGTATTTTTAATATTTTTCTTAAGAGCCTCTAATTATTTTCAATCCTCATTTTAACAGGTAATTCGTTGAACCATTTTACACCTCTAAATGTATAATCAACTCAAAACAAAACTCCTTTATGTACAGATCCACAAATTCATTTAACACAAACTATCACCACATTGACATTTTCAACGCAACAATAAGAAACATAAAACAAACAATATCTACACTACCGCACCCAAACTAATTTGTACATTATATCTTCCCTTCTACTCCCGTCCCACATTCCCCTCCACCCTCTCCATTCGCTATTAATGTATGTTAAAGTAAATTTTTAAATTCAGTGGAAAATTTTTAAGATTGTTTTAAAATAAATAAATAAATAAACACACAAATACACACACTCACACAAACTCACCATTGGACATGTTTTTTCTTATTTTTTTTATCGATTGTATATATGTGTTTTCTTGTAATTGGCCCAAAACTCTGTACATCAATTATTGTTTTTTTTCAAGATTGATTAATTATATGGCTGTAAGAAAACCAATAAATGAAAATAAAATAAAATAAAAATAATGCTGAGCAGTTGTGGTATTCTACGTGCTGGATGTAACCATGGAGCGATTAATAATATTTGTGTATTTTTTCAATTTCTTTAATTTGTTCGTGAACGTTAATTAATGTTAATTAACGCTGAAGTAAATTACATACAAAATTTTGATGGCAGGCACGTTTTTAGTGGTGTGATCATACCTGGTAAAGACTATACTTAGGATATGATATGCGTACATACATTGAATAGTTTCACTGCTGCTTTAAATATTCCTTTAAAATGTATTATTATTTTTAAATGTATTTTAATGGGGGGATACTTAAATTAATGAAAATAAAACCACGATAATTTAGGGATTACACCGCCCTGGGAGTCTGAAAATTAGGTAGAAATTGGGTGATTTTCTACAACGAGGTGATAAATTATTTTTTTATTGGATCTTATCAAGGTACACGTTTAGCTATCATTTTATTGAAAAATTAAAAAAAACGCAATTTCCATGGAGCTCCTCCGCCATGACTGAGATGCAACACTCCCCGAAGCACCTCTGATACAGAAAAGAAGGTCATGTGCTTATTTAGAATTGAAATACTTACAATGTTTTATTATCATCCCAATTATTATAATTTCCGTCCGTAACATCTTTATATTATAAAAAGAATTCTCTTTTCTTTTTCTTTTACTTTTCTTTTTTTTTTCGTTTTTGTCAATTTTTTTTATTTTTCTTTTTTTACCTCAATTTTTGACGGGTTACAGCTAGCATTCTATTAAATGCCTATCACTACTACGCTTATTCACTTCAACAATTGAGCGCCACTATTCATTGACATTGCTTTTCTGGTATCAGTCTTTTGGGCACTCCCTCAGCTACTGTTGGAAATCGAAAAATAGTGATGCGCGAATTAATCGCCTCTTTTTGTTTTAGCTCTCTACGTGACTTCGCGACTAGGCACCAGGTTACTCCTGTTCAACGGCTACACGTTCCGTCAGCAGCAAGGGGCGGGCCCCAACAGGTACCGCTGGACCTGCTCCACGGGACGCAAGGGATGTTGCGCCAACCTGTACACCGTGGAGAACACGGTCGTCAGGTCCAAGAACTTCCACAACCACCCGCCACCGAGGTACATACACGTCAGCGGCCAGATGATGCGGGTGGAATAGTCCGCGCCTGGTCTGCATTAGTGATGTTACATCTTTATTTTAACCGGTTAAACATTATACGGTTATTTGAGATTTGTATCTGATTATTTAGACGATTGGTAACTGAGATATAGTATTAGTAAGGTATAGTGCAGTTGCCCGTCGTATTGCAAAAATTCAGTTACCAATCATTGATACAAATTTCAAATAACGGTTAGGGTGTCACCGGTTAGAGCAGCGGTACTCAACCTTTTTTCTTCGGGACACATACATATGTTTGTTAAGTTATGCGGGCCGCAACATTATACTGATATGACGAAAAAAAATAATTTAGGGTAAAAGCAGTATTGGTTGAAACCCGTTTGATTCAAGATTACGGCGCCGCCACTTGATTAATCAATAAATATATTTTTTAAATATGACAGAATGATAATAATACTTATCGCTTATCAGCATACCAGCCAATACCAGCTTAAATATTAACAATAGCTTATTTCCCAATATTAAATTTATTTTCATCTTATCTGTATGCCTACTCAAAATACAATAATGAAAAAAATAAAACTCAAAACTAACGTACACCCAAGCGTTTATTTTTGTTTAGCGTATTAACAAAAACAGTAGATTAATAAACGTATAGGAAAAAATGTCCAAAGTCGCACAGACCACATGGTGGTGGGAAACCGTAAAGACACGATGCATTAAAAATACCAGTTTGTACGCTACTAAGATTTGGGCATACCTACCCAAAATAGTAAGTGAATTATTAATTTGAATGATAAGAAAAGGTAGGAATAATATTTATAGATTTCACAAAAGCATTCGATACATTGGAACACGAGAATTTATTGACAGTAATGGATGAATGTGGAATACGAAGACCACCATTAAAATGGTTAAAAAGTCACATGACAAACACAAAACTTACACTTCGTTGTTTTAATCTATCCATGGTTGAAATAACGAATTCGCTCTCAAACCATAGAAATAGCCTGTTTTAAAATAACTGAAGTTTGTCTTTTTGTTCACGCGTATTTCAAAATATTCAAATCTTACGATGCCAATTTTTTTAATCAGGTTTCTGATAGTATATGTGTTTTGGCCCGCATATAAAACCCAGCCATACTCAAAGCGCGGGCCGCAGTTTGAGTATGGCTGGGTTAGAGAATCATCACTAGTCTGCATGGACAGGGTAAATATATCCTAACCATTGCGCTTAAATACGAGGGTGGAGTTGGACGATAAGCACAAAACTATAAAAATAAGTCAAATACCGATGTTAATTTACTGTTTCTGATCTCATGTTTAAAGCATTGACTATACATAGTGTTTTGTTTTGTTACGTTGTTGTGTTACGTTGTTTTGTTTTTTTTATTTATTTAATATATTAATGTTTATTTTATCTTCGTTGTATTATTATTTGCAAAGTTTGTGTTCTATTTCGCTTTATATTGTTACTTTATAATTGGATGCTCATATTTTATGCTTTATTAATTATAACTAAGCAACCATCACCCCGTTTTATCGGAGGGGTAAGCAGAGAGGACAGAACCTCCGCACTCTTCTGGTACACCATTTTTGCTTCATCCAATTTCATACATCTTCTTTTCGGTTGCTCTTCGTGATCTAATTATTATCATTATTATCCGTTCCACATAGCCAAACCTTCTCAGCGATACTGTCTTTATGCTATCTACTAAACTACTACTACCAACATTACACTCACTACTTATTGGTTAATTTTCCGCTCGTACTATTATATTCGTATACGAAGATTTTCACACATACGCCTAAGCGACCGAATTTCTGCCGCATTCAGTCTACTTTCTTACTAATTTCAGTTCCATACTACAACCTAAATATGTCCTACAATTATATGCTGTGATTATATAAGAAATAAGTATGAGAAAAGGTTAAAGTGCAAACTAGAACAAAAATTATTTATATGATTTAGGCAAAATACATGGCGTACCTACCCTGGAACTAACACACAAAATTTGACGCCTGTTAGTGTCGTTGTAAATAAACAATATGAGGCTCCTAGTTGAGACCTAAAAAATCCTCCTGTAAATACTAGTAAGTAGTAAGTACCTACATTTGATCTGCACGAAAAATGTTAAAAATTATGATGATTGACATTTTGTAAATTATTAGTGTATTTAATGTAAATTAAAATGCGAAATGGTGAATATGTAAGAACATAATATTTTAAATATAAACTTTGGTTTGCAGTCTGTTTATCCATTCTACAAAGGAATATAGACTTTCACATTAACATATCCCTAAATAATTCACTTGTTAAATCTGAATTTAAAAAAATACTTTCAACACATTAAATTATTTTTTATTTAGAAGTTTATTTTGTTTAAATTGAATGTGAAATAGAAAATAAATATTGATGCACTGCACGTGCACGCATGGATTAAAACAATATTGTTAAAACTGATAAGTCAAAACTAATTTAAACCTTAAATAGTTTTAAGATTTTATGTAGATAATGCCACAAATTGTAATAGTATAAATAAAAGCTGGTTCAACACAAAGGTGTTTTATATTTTTTTAAATAATTGTAATAAATAAATAGATTTCTCACTAAAAAGTGACAAACAAAGATGAAATTTGATGATATCAATATATATATTTATAATTTTAAAAATGGATGGAATATAACGGCTTCTCTCCACTGCCCATTCCCATTAGAATCACTCTTCCACCGTACACCAGTAATTTCGGTTGCTTATGTCAGTAGACACTTAATAATATGTGTTTCCACCTAAGCCATGTTTTCTGTATTATGTATTAAATGCATTTAGTTTAATACTTTACCTGTCGATGAGAGGTTCTGTAACTCTCGAAGTTCGAGTAGTATAATGTTATAGAGTACTGTGATAGTAATACTCAAGTAGAGTAATGACATATTTTTATTACATTCATTTGGAAGAGCTTCATGAAGCTCTACAAAATTAACGCTGGTTCCATCAATAATATGATATACGAGTATATACAGTCTGAGAAGAACTCTATCGGCAAAAAATAATGTAATTAATAAAAATAAACGCAGTTTTCACCACTAGCAAAAGTGGTGAAAACTAAGTTTATTTTTATTACTTATACTAATGATGTCACCACAAAATTATTTTGTTGTTTTTGAAGAAGAAAAAAAATTAACATTTTGGATTCAGATGTCGGTACCAACTGTATTTAACGAAAAGGTAGATCCCTTCTTTGAAAGTGATCTAATTTGTATAGAATACAGCAAATATGGCGATTATTTTTCTGTATAGTGTAGGTCAAGTAGAAAATTGCTTTAGTTGAAACGAAGTGAACATACGATGTTCGTCCATATCGTAGTGCAGCATAATCCTGTTTGTCATCGGATATTTTAATATTAAATTGGACAATGAAATATAGAATTCCGTGTTAAGATTATTAGTATTTTTTATGTAAAATACTCCAGCTACATCATAATATATTTTTATTAGCGTGGACATACTCCGTTTTGTACTTGGACAACTCATTTATAAAATGTATCATATTTTGGTTAGTATTGCTGTATATATTAACTTTTCCTTAAAAAAAAGTAAAAGTTTACTTCAGTTTAAGAAGATAATTATTTAAATCTATCGCATTATATTAATGTGAACATTTATGTAAGTACCATGTATCTACGAGCCCCTGGCTGGTCATCAGTTTTCCTCCAGTGGCAGCGTCTGTTTTGCGCCATTTATCTTAATATTTGAGTTTGTAAGCCATACTTAAAATATAATTTAACTACAGGTTTATATTTAATATTAAATATATAATATAGAATTAATATGTGTGTAGTAGGGTAAATACGGACAAAACGACAAAGCGCGTCCAATTTGAAGTACGCGGACTTTAGGGTGCCAGTTTCTATTACATCACTTGACCACAAGTATATTTACCAACCTGTCAAGACATTGGTGCCCTTTGTTCATTTGTGCCCATATAGTAAGAAGGTGAGCGTTTTTGTCTGTTGAAAGCTTATTATTTACCTCAGTTTCTTTTTCCAATTTTTGGTATGTTTCTATTATTTATAATTAAATCGATAGATTATCAGATCGTTTATGATATACCTTATTTTATTTTAAAAGTATCTGATTTTTTATATTTGTTTTTGGTTTCAATTATGATGTTAATATACGTACAAAATGACATACTGGTACAATTGACAAAATGACATACTGGTACAATTGACAAAATGACATAGGATGTGAAATAATATTTTGATTTTTTATTTGCAGTTGTCAATGACAGTATGCCACGCTATTACAAAAGAAAAACAAATCGTCAATCATGGAGCCACGAATCAATGCAGAAGGCTATTGAAGCCGTCAAAAAAAATAAAATGGGCTGGTTATTAGCAGCTAAAACATTTGGTGTCCCTCAAGCTACTCTTAGAAGACATGCATTGCATACGAACAAGACCTTAGACCCTAATACCAAAGGATTGGGTGGATTCAAACTGACATTTCCTCCTCCCGTTGAAAGGAACTTAGTTGAGCATTTGAAGTTTCTAGAAACTCGACTATTTAGCTTGACTCGAAAAGAGGTTCAGGAGCTTGCCTTCCAGTTAGCAGAAAAAAATGGCTTCGCTCATAAATTCAATTTACAAAAAAGACGAGCCGGGCAGGAGTGGTTGAATAGTTTTCTTAAAAGAAATAAGGACATCATCCTGCGAACACCCGAATCCACATCCACGGCTAGGGCACAAGTTTTCAACAAGTCACAAGTTGAGAATTTTTTTAAAGTTTATCAAGAGCTGTTTAATGTTCATCAGTTTGGACCAAACAAAATTTATAATGTGGATGAATTTGGTCTCACTACAGTTCAGAGCTCTCAAAAAATTTTAGCAACGACCGGTAGAAAGAAATTGGGTTTTCTTACCGGTGCTGAACGTGGCTCTAATGTTACGGTTATATGCTGTATGAATGCAAATGGATCGCACATCCCTCCATGTATAATATTTCCTATAAAAAACATGGAAAATGAACTTATTGATGAAGCACCTACTGGAACGCTGGGAATAGCTCAGGAATCGGGGTGGATGACTGCAGATGTGTTTTTAAGATGGCTAAAACACTTTCAATTATATGTAAAAGCAAGTCCTAAAGAAAAGGTCCTTCTTATTCTCGATGGACATGCAAGTCACAAGGGATTAGAAGCTTTGAATTTTGCAAAGGAGAATGGTATAGATATTTTATGTCTGCCCCCAAATTGCACTCATGTAATGCAGCCATTAGATGTGAGCTTTTATGGACCATTAAAAAACTACTTTGATCAAGAAATTTCTAAATGGCTAAAAAATCATCCAGGTTATGAAGTTACACATTTACAAATTGGACATTTATTTAACCAAGCGTATGGAAAGGCAGCGACAGTAAAAAATGCGTGTAATGGTTTTAAAAGCGCGGGTCTCTGGCCTGTAGATCCAGATACCTTTCTTAATTGTATGTTTGAGCCCGCAAAAATAACGAATATACCGATGATGACGAAAAATTCGGAAGATCCCACGACTAATGAGTCTCTTTCTCAAACATCAATTTCATTCGATGAAGTTTCGAATGTTGATATGAATGAAGTGCACCATGCAAACCCTGGCTCTTCGAAATATTCGTTACGTTTCCAGTAGTTAATATTCACTTCTACCCCCGACATGGAGTAATTAAAGACAAAAAATACAACTTGAGGTTGTAAAGGTTATTTTTAATGACGACACGGACGATGAAAACTTTTTAACTGACACGCAGAAGGACTATGAAGATTGCCCATGTATTTATTGCAAATACCTTTTTCGCTCTCCAAGTCTGGTGAGAGCTGGTGAAGTGTTCTCGTTGGGCTCATGCATCCTGCGCTGACATGCCCAAGTAGATAAAGGTATTTATTTGTGAACGCTGTGACTGTCAGTTCCTTTATTGTATGTGATTATGTCCGTAATTCGTATGTCGTTTTACACATACTGTATGGAATAAATGGTTTTTGGTTTATCTCTCGTATATTATTTATAATTCGTTAATTTTCTTTTCTATTTTTCTTAGAACCTGTGCCATATGTAGATAATAAACTAAAGATATTTATCAAAAAATAATACTGTTCTAACTTTTATAAATAAAAATATATGAATCCAAATAAAAACACTATGTCATTTTATCCATATTTCCCCTAGGTATAAGTGGTTATAAAACATGTATTATAGATAAGTATTCAATAATTTTTATTATCCAGATTACTGATTGGAACAACTTAATTACATATTTAGATTTCAAAATCAAATTAGGGGTACGAGGCTCAACCACAGAATTATTAAAATAAAAGACATTTAGGAGTAACTTCTATGGTTTTTTCATAATATTTCGGAAGTCTGTACAAATATTGACATAACATGTTTTTTCTTCTTCTTCAAATGAAGCAAATTTATTTTGTGTTAACATAATTATATATAATTATGTTGCCAATTATAATTTATAACATTTTTTTAATTCAAAACACTGTAAATAATTTTTCTAAACATAATTTTTTCGTGCATTCATAGATAAAGCTCCATACGTCGTCATGCTCATTTATTTTTACCTTGAATATGGACTTAACAACTTACCTTATGTACCAAATTCACGATTCTATTTCAAAAGTATGTTTATTTCTTGAATATGTTCCTGAAATTGTTGTGTGGAGATTAATTTATTGAAGAAAATCTGTTTTCCGAGTATTGCTATACTACAAAGTAAATTACAATATGTATTTATAGTTTAAAATTACACGACTCAAAACATACATATGCAATATTATATTCATTTATACCTTTTTTGCTGCAGCCATATTGAGTGTGAATATTTTTTAAAGAATGCCAATAAGAAGAAGAATAATTGTCATTTTCATAAGTGCATGGTAATTAAGAGGAATTAGCTTAATTTTTTAAATATTGTTTTAAGTTATTATTAACGAGCAATTTGCTTTTCTGAATAAAATAATACAAGAATATTTTCAGGCGACACACAAAATTATTTACTATTACTTATGGTAACTGTTACTTTTAGCTCGCTACATCCCTTCAAGATCTGGAAAAGTTTTGCTGATGTTGAACAAGTACACGTTTGCCAAAAAGAATATTGCCTCGGGCAACAGAAGCAGGTGGGCTTGCTCGACCCACAGCCATAAGAAGTGTAACGCCTATGTTTACACTGCAAACGATACGATTGTCTTCGCTAAGAACGAACACGACCACAAACCACCAAATTACGTTCAAGTAAACGGAAAGTTTGTTAAAATTTAGCCACCGACGCAATTGACTTACCTTAGGATTATTTCGTCTTTTCTGGTTAATTTTGATTTTAAAGGCTCTTTAGTACAAAGCGTTTACTTGTTATTCCCAGGAAATTCACAAATTTCAACCATAGATGGCGATAGTGTAAGTTTGTTTTGAGTAAAGTGACGCAAGGTATATAAATAGCATAGATGTATACAACTTTACAAAATTTGATAATAATTATGAATAGAACACAACGTTGTTTACTTCACACAATGACAGTTTAATTAAATAAATAAATAAACATTGTGTAAAATGATCCCATAAGTCAGCCAATGACAGGTTGTGAGCCCTGTAAACACCCAAAGACTTCCGTACCTACTTTCCCATATACATAGCTCCATCTCTGTGAGACATCTAGTTTATTTTCATTATTATGTTTCAATCAGTATATTTTTGTTACTAACATTTAGTAATTTTGTAAAAATATATTATTTTCTGTGACTGTGTTTTAATTATGCCATTTGGATTTTTTTTCGTATTTTTTATTTGTTCACGGCAAATATATACATATTCTGGCGATTTCCCACTTACGCTAGGCCTATTCCAGAGAAACCGCCGCACATTTAAAAGTATTTTCTACAGTTAATATTGGAAAAAAAAGGAGAGAGAAAAAATAATGGTAGATAGACATCACAAAAGACGTAATAACATAATATAAGAAGATAAAAAGCATAAATCAATATATGATAAAATTAAAAAGAATTTACAATGTTGGAAAATATTGGATATCCGTTAGGATACAAGTTAGGAATAAGAATTAAAGTTACAATGTGAATTGATGTTAGACCAATTTGTTATATAGGCACCGTAAAAACTTTTCCTCGTGTTCTCTCATCCATTCATCCAATTTTTTTGAAGAGATTTTGTCTTAGAATCCAGGAGGTTGAAAAGTTTCGGTGCTATAGACACTTGTATTTTATTTTGTGAAGTGGTTCTAGTGGTGTGTTACCGTATGATGTATTGCAGTATGACTGCGAGTAAAATTAATTACAGTTCTACTGTGAAGTTGTCGTATATTAAGAATGCAAAGTAATAATTACATTTTAATATCAAAGACTTATCTTCTATACATCAGTGCAGGTACCTTGATACACCAGGATTATTAGTGCATCATTCTAGCCACAGTTCACTCACAGTTTTCTGTGCACAGCTCTTCTACGTTCTACCTCAAACTTTTATTATCTGTCATTATTTCGCACATTGTATTATTTTTCTCGTTCTCGAATACTTATTACGTACACTTTCGATTTGCTAACATTTTTCGTTAGGTCACGTTGCAATAAAAACATTTTTGGTCATATAATATATCAATACAATTCGCAGAAACTCTATAATAGATATATTTTAATAAAAAATTGTAAATCTGTATGATAGCACAAAAATATTCCGTCCATTCGTAAATAAGTTACGTTAAAGTTAAAATTAACGATTTCTTATTTTGGGGAAGCTTGTTTTCTTGTGGTTCAACCAATAACGGCTTCAACCATCACCAATTTGGTGATGGTTGAAGCCGTTATTTTAACAGGTTACACAATAACCGTTATTTGATATTTGTATCTGATTGTATCGATCATTGGTAACCGAGATTTAACTGTCAAGTGCACCGATCGATGGTTGCAATACGAATTGCGAAAAATCGAAAGATCAGGTACCAAACATCGTTCAGTATCTCAGATAACGATTACTGTGCAACCGGTTCGTATTCCCTCTTTCTCCTTGGGTCTAGCTTCACCAGATTTCAGACATCAATAATCCACATTCGTATTCATAATCAACAGAAGTTGATTATGAAGTGATTATAGAAGATTTTTTGTAGAGAAAATAAATATATACGTGCAAATGGGAAAAAAATCATAATGCTGAGAATATTATTGACCTATACACATGTATTGTTTAATTTGTTGTTTTGTTAAAATTGACTTATTTTTGAATAGATCCAATACATATAATTTATAAATTTAATGATTTTATATTTAAAAAAAAATTGTGAAACTCCTTTGAAACTTCATGAGGAATAAGATATATGTATCTTTTATAAATTAATTTTTAAAAATTTTACGCCTGTCTACTGATGTTAAAGCAAAGAATACAGCAAACGAAATGAGAGGGAAAATTTAATTGTTTTTTATTGTGTACGTGGTGGGCGTGGAAAATACCTGACGCCATCTGGCGATGCTTGGGAGAGGCGCAACGGGACGAACACAGTAGCCAGGCGGCGCTAGGAGTCCACCGCGCCACGAATGGAGGTAATCCGGCAGAGCGCAGCGGCTTCTTCTCTCCCACACTTCTCAGGACACAGACACCTTCGGGACCACAGCCCGGAAGCGACCGACTCGATATAATATACTAAATTCTATTTAAAAATTATTAATTGTAAATTCCTATTACACCGCCTGTATACCGTTCAATACTTTGTTACTTGCTGAGGGATACAAAAGCAAAGGCAAATATTAAAAAATCAAAAAAAAAAAATTTTATGTAGTCACCGAGGATAACAAATTTAGAATGTACTGAATTCTAAATTTTATGGAAGATATAGCTAAATCCTTTCTAAATACATGTTATCAAATCATTATTAAAAGCAAAGGCAGCAATATTCACTTCAACCAATGATCTCCAAAGATGTGTTACATACTAAAGTGAGACTTAATATCGAGTTTAGATTGAAATATCACAGCAAAGCAATATCTAATTATGTAAATAACAAAAGCAGCAATGTCCACTATTTGGTAACAAACACAGCAATATCCACATTTAAAAGTTAAATAATTATATATACACTTATACAAAATGAAAACTGAGGTAGTAATTGATTTTAAAAATTTATATCTAATAAGATGTAGGTTTCACAGATTCCAGAGAAATTATTTATTATTTTTAAATCAAAGATACCAATAGTCGACATAAACTGGAGCTTTCTATTGTCTGTAATTAGATTAAAGAGATTATCTGAAAGGAAATGGTACGATCAAGGATATATCTTCAAAATTGTTAATAATTATTTTAATAGTCTAGATCTAATGCAACTAATTTTCTATTTCTATTACATCCCGTCTAAGAGCACTAGGCAAATTATAAAATTTCACTGAGATAATTTCAATGCGAATTATCTCTATAATTCATCTCACATTAGAAAGCTGCACATATTAAAAAATGTATCGTTACATATCACATATTTTTTCTGATTTATATGAGTTTTAAGAAATACGTGTCAGATAATTTCAATAGTTTGTAACTTATGTAATTATTAATATGATGTTTTTGTTTTGTCTTCATTACTTGTGTTTGTTTTGAATTGTTATTATTTTTTCTATTTTTAATTATTGTAATTTTTAGCATTATACTTATCTTTAGTACTTGAAATTTAAATTTTTTGTTTTCTTGTAAATTTCTTGAAAATTTAATTGTATTATTTTCTTTTTTGTTTTAATTTTTAGCTATCTATTAAAAAAATTACTTAATTTTTGTTAAAAATTTGAACCGTATGAGAAATTAAATAAATAAATAGCAAACTATTGTAAGTACTGCGTTTGCATTCTCTCACCTTATCTTGGTTTATATCTGTTATCCCTTATATCTGTTTATCTCGTCACAAGAATATGAGACATTGAAGTAAGGTACTGATACACATGATGATTAGTGGTACGTGAGCATGTGCAGTATTGACCTTCTTTAGCCCTTGCTTATTAGTGTCATGTGTGTACGCGCATTGCTAGTAATAAGCATGCTCATTAGTGGCATGCTCAAAAATCAACCGGCGATTGATTTATGAGCATGCTTATGTTATTCACCATGATAAGGGGTATCTTTTGAGCATGTGTGAATAGGCTTGCTTATTATGAGCATGCTTATGTTATTCGCGGCTTGTATCGATTATCAATGCGATCTTCTCAGTCCGCGACAGATGAAACAAACATGGCGCGTTGGGGAGATGATAAAACATTACTTTTCGTGACTTATAATAGAAATTACGAATGTCTGTGGAATACTTGGTTACCGCTATGTAAAAATAATATAGCAAGAAATAATGTTTATGAAACTTTATTTAAAGACATGAATGATTCAAATCTTACAATAACAATAATAAAAACTAAAATCAAAAATATTTTGATTTATTGGTTCACTTGAATTTTCTATTTCAGTTTGCAGTTTCCATTTTGAACGAGAGCGTCTCTATTCTATGACAAGAGCATGCCTGAGTGATGCATGCATGAGTAATAAGCATGTATGTGTTTGATTAAACGCAAAAACTGTTTTGATTTATCGGTTCATTTGAATTTTCTATTTTAGTTGACAATGTTTCAATTCTGAACTAGAGCTCCTCTCTATTCTATGACAAGAGCGTGCCACTAATAAGCATGTGTGTTTGATTGTTAGCTTTGAGCGTGCTTATTTATGAGCATGCTAATAATGAGCAAGTGTGTACAGTTGTTAGGGCATATTAGTTTTGAGCATGCTAATGATCATGCCAGTAATAAGCATATGCATCTGTACCTGTATACATGTAAGTCAATATGGCATGTGCGAGTCGCTACGCGATTCATGATACAGTTGAAAAATCGATCCCCATACGTGTATTGATTGATATCTATCAAATTTCATTACAAGCTTTTGAAATATTAAATTATTTTAAGTACCATTATATTGTCATTTTTAAAGCTACGTATTATGCCACAATGACGACGAGCACACTCCTGTTGTATTCATTTAGCTTCGAATTTATAAGAATAAGCAACTCGTTATAATTATAATGCGAAAAATACAATAAAAACTAGTTTGATAAATATTATTCGGTTTGCCTACTGCGATCCATTTTAGCATTAGGAACAAGTTATTATATTAACTATATGTGAGAAAGTGCAATCGAGGTCGAACAATAAAAATACTAAAATTATGGTTAAATTAAATTTATTGATTCATGTATTTTAAGATTATAGAGCACATTTTTAACATTTACATAAAATATATAACCTATATTAAAAAAAGTATTATACAAAATACTGAATACTTACGAAATAAAGAGTTGAATTTTGTAACTGTGTAACATTACTTATAAGCTTTCAATTTCATTTGATGTATTGCTCAATATATAAAATCGCTGTATAATACATAAATAAGTTTAAGGCATCTATAATACAATGAGATGTTTATGCAAACAAACATATTTGTACAATTAGATATAAAAAAGTATTGGGTTCAGTTATTTTTCATAGAGTCCAAATAGTTATAGATGAGATGAAAGTCATAGCTTTAATCCTAATATAATTTCTGTGACTTGGAAAATTTCCTTCTAAACTATTTCGTGATTGCCAGATTGATCTTATACGGTGGAAGATGAAAAGGGCTACGCCAACGTGAGACAAAGATAAATATACATAATTTCGTAATAATGTCCGTCACCAACGCTACCTAAACGCTAAGCTAGATAGCGCTGTTTTCACAGCCTTAACTCGCGGTCAAAATGTGTACAATTCTCTTTATCAATACTCTGCATCAAAGTTCGTTTTTCAGTGCACATATACAAAACATAATGTCATTAAAAAATTATTAAGTAATATAAATTTCAAGAAACAACATATTTTGTAAAAAAAAAAATTAAATTTAAAAAAAAATTAGAGGAAAATTGAGAAAGAGGTATATATTTTGATTTATACGAGTATATCGCAAGGAAATAAAACTACTATCTGATTTAAAACTGAAATTTAAACATTTTAAAGTTTGTCATTTTTGATGGGTTATACCTAGCTCTTGTTAATTATAATGGAGAGATTGTTCACAATATTATTACTTCACATTTATAGAAAGAAATGAGTGGTTAGATACACTTTACGTCTAGATTAAACTATTCCAGCTATATATTTTTAAGAAATTAAAAATAAAATCGTTGTTTTCTTCTCACTATAACACATTCATTAAAAAAGTTTTAATTATAATGTTTTCGACGCTACTGCGTCATCCTCAGTAATAAACTAAACTAAACCTTAAGACTAATGACTAATTGTCGGGTCTGGTGTGGGAGTGGAGCAGTGGGAAGAGGTAGGTTTGCGAGGCGGGGCTAATATGGACAAGAGGGGGGATGTAATATAGGGTGTTTGAATGTTGAGTGTATTACTATTGTTAAAATTGATTTCTAAATTTTGTAGAATGTCTAGTTTTCTTCCATTTCTGCATTTATGGAGTGCCTCTACGTTGTCATGGGATCAGAAGGTCATCGATTCACCGGTGATAACACACCAGACCCGACAATTAGTCATTAGTCTTAAGGTTTAGTTTAGTTTATTACTGAAGATGATTCAGTAAGCGTCGAAAACGTTATAATTAAAACTTTTTTGATTAAAGTGATATAGTGAGAAGAAAACAACGTTTTTATTTTTAATTTCCTAAAAAATAATACAATGAACTTCCACAAAGTTTGTCACGATAATTTCGAAACATTATTCCAGCTAATCATACCGAAGATTTAATAATATATAAATGGCAAGTAGCCTAATCACCAAATAATTTGAAAATTATTATTTTTTCACCTAGTATTTTACACATGTAATATTTTACACCCAGTTTACCGGAACTATCAGATCTAAAACATCTGGGAGACAACATTAATGGTTGTGGTCATCTCGCACGTAGATGATGGTGTCGTCCACAGTGTGCACAACAGCCTTGCAGGCTCGCGAGCAGGCAGCGCTGCACCACCAACGGCATTTCTTGGTCAGCTGGTTTTCCCTCTGTTTATGGAAAGTGTAACCTCCAAGATTTAGAACGACTTTTCCTCTCTTGGATAGACCAAACGTCGCTAAAAAATTCAATAAATAAATATTTTTCTTCCAGTGAAACTCCTACTGAAATGTATTTGAATGGGTGGTACCTACAATATTTAGATAGATAAATATGTAATGAGCTCAATTTTTTTCCGATAGATTTTGCAACTTTTGTATTATTAAACATCCTTTGTTTAGGCCATCAAAAAGAAAGCACTTGTAACAAATGTTTTATTTGATTGTTTTTTTTTAAATTAGTTAGTAAATTTCAAAAAATAGTTAGCCATTTATTATGTTTTGTACACATCTTGCTAACAACTTTACCATGTAGAATATCCTTTTTGTTGTTGTTGATAAAGTGTTCCCTTAGCTTATAATGAACTTTCAACTTCGATATTTTAGAAAAAAAAAACTTTATTCTAAAAAATCTCTTTTGATTTTTTTTTTCGATATGCTACATCAAATAAAACATTATTTAACACTAAAATAATTAAATATCAATATTTTTATACTTTTGAGTCATGCACGTTTAATTTATGATCGAATATTTGTAAATTATGATGGACTAAATTAGACTGAATAAATCTAACAATTTGTCATTACTTACATTGTACTCGTCGCCGGTTGTCAACTTATGGTTGGTGGATTTTAAAAAAAAAAGGCAAAATGAAAATATACAAAGACCTACATTACAATCTGGACAGTAATATCTCGATTCTTTTCTGGCTTTTTTGCCCATTTCGTTCGTTTTCGAACAACAAACTACACTCCACTTATGCTTTATTTCAATCTTCTTCTTCTTCAGCCTGCATCTCTTCTCTGCTGGATATAGGCCTCTTCCGTATCCTTCCATCCTTCCCTTTTGTTGACTTATTTTAGCCATTTCTCCCCCCCACAGCGGCTATATCGTCGGCCCATCTCTTTTGAGGACTTCCAACGCCTCTTTCTTCTTCTTCTTCACGTGCCCTGTCGGGTCCCCCCGACGTCGGCGATCATCTGGGAGAAAGTCTCCCTGTCCACGGCAGTGCGGAACAGCTCTTCCCGCTTCTTCCACACTTCTTATCACGGTCCACTCTCGAATGTTTCGAAGCCAGGAATACCGCGTCCTTCCGACCCCTCTGCGACCCTCAATCTTCCCCTTCATGACGAGCTGAAGGATGGAGTACTTTTCGCCTCTCATTATACGACCAAAGTATGAAATTTTACGGAGCTTTACTGTGTTGAGTAACTGTCTGTTTGTATTTGCTCTACGTAAAACTTCAATATTACTAGTCATGTCAGTCCAAGATATCCTGAACATTTTACGATGTATCCACATTTCGAACACCTCTAGGCGATTTAGAGTATTCACCTTCAGCGTCCATGCTTCAACACCGTAAAGTAGAACTGATCACACATAGCATTATTAAAAATGTTTCAAGTATTAAGTAAAAAGTCATTACAGAATTGAATTATAAAAGATAGTATATAATTATAGGGCACGAACATCCGAGAATCGTCACGTCCCGCAGACAAACTCCCCTCATAAAATTCGAAGGCTTTACTTTCTACAAGGAAAGTGTTTCTAAGAAAGGCAAGGAGGGATGGAGATGCAACAAGAGAGGTTGTTGTGCCCGAATATACGTCGTGGAATCTACAATCATCGACACCAAAAAAATGCACAACCACTGAATCATTCGCAGAAATGTTATTAAAATTTATTGGACATATGTATCATAAAATGAGTAACATTATGAACCTTGTGCTCAAAAAATATTTTATTCTTGTAAATATTATATTTGTGCAATTGTAAAGGTGGCGACTGACATGAGTATTTGCTCGATGTGAATATTCGCATCGAGAACTTGCTCGTTGTGAGCAAAATCTCACGACACCTGAATATTCGCGACGAATATATGCTCGACTGTGCTCCATCTCCAGCAGGTGTAGTCCAAATGGCGGACGTAGAGGTAGTGTGTACTGCGTTCCTTTTAATACGTTATTGCTATTTAAAGAAGAAAAGAAAGCGTATTTGGACAACAAATTTGTTCAAAATGAGAAATAAAGAAAGAAATACCAAACGCAAAAATACCACGACACAAAGAGCAACGAGTGCGAAATGCCGAACGCGAGCGCTGGATGTGGATTCACTGTAACCGAATCTGTAAATGACTCTCGTTCAAAAGAACGAATCAAATAAATCGACTCTTTTTGATTCATTGGGTCGAAAGAAACGATTCCTTGACAAACAGCACGCCTACTGACTGTATGTTGCAACATTTAAAGGGATTCGCCAAAAACCGACAGCCTGGTGGAGCGCGCTCGGGTGCTCGGCTCGCTGTACTGACATGCCGAATATTCGACTTTTAACGTGTTCGCATCGAGCAGATATTCATGTCAGTCGCCACCTTTAAGGTGTACGTGTGGGCGTACGTGTGGGTGTACGTGTATACTTCTGTTTTTTAATAAATCACATTTGTTACACATTATTTATTTTTCATTCTGAAGCATTCCTATGATAATTTATTATGACCGTTATCTGTACTAATACCGTTATAAGCTACTAAACAGTCTGAACTATTTATTAAAAAGATTTTGGATTAGAAGCAATCCACCATCTGATTAAATACACCTTTAAATGTATGTGCTTATTTACGTTGAATAAATAATGGATTTTGATAATTGATTACCAGCAAGGGACGCTGGCAGTCAGCCTCTGAGTGGTGCTTTCTGCGGGCAAGAAAAAATTCACACACATCTCCACCGTGTTAAATTTGTTTAGGCGGAAAAAATAAAGGTTCGATATTATTTGAACTAAAATCATTTCGATAAACGCCAAAACAATTTTAATAAGTCGACTTTTTTCAACACCTCACCACCGACTTATGTGCAAAAAAATCACCTTTAAATCCTGATATTAGATAGATATTATTTTGTATCATATAACAGAATTTAAAATACATCGACTGAGTACAAATAATACTATTATAGTTTTGTGTACACATCGCAAACACCCGTGTGGGATATGTGTTCAGTTCACAGGGAGGGAAGGAAGGCATGCTATTTTATTACAAGTTTGACATTTTATAATTTCATCTGTATCTTTTTTCATCATAGAAATCTTATTCTATTTTTCATCAGGTAGGTACTGAGAAGATTTGAATTATTTTTTTTACAACCAATACCTATTTCAACAATCGAAAGTAAATTTAATCCAATGCGTACATGAAAAATATATTGGCAAAAAGAGTTTCATACTCATTTAGAATAGAACCTCTGTTTAATCACTATACCATTACCTTCTAATATGTATCGAAATTTCAGACATCCATTTTGTTGAAGTTAATGGCAGACCGATGATCTTTGTGGGCGATAATAAATTTGGATTGAAAACAATCTTCAAGTCCAGAAAAAAGGTTTGGGCGTGCAGAAAAACATCGTACCGCGGGTGTAGGGCGTATCTGCATACTTTCGAAGGTCGAGTAGTATTTATAAAGGACGAACACACACATTGATTAGGTTACCAAACATACATCAAATGTGTGCATACATATATACATCAATGTAAACATTAACGACGAAGAAAAAATTTCTCAGTCAAATATACCTTTTTATATCATAAACATTAGCACTTACAAAATTATAAAACTGTTTTGAAAATGTAAAAAAAATTTTATAAATAAAATAATTAAAATTTCGTTTTAACCACAATTACTTTTTATTGTAAAAATTCAACGTGCTTCGGGCAACAATGTAGGATGACAACAAGTGTACTAAAATTAATTTTCAAGTAAGAGTTTATTTAGCTATAGAGTTAGTTTCAAGAAAAGTTATGGTAGGAGGAGGTTAAAACGGGACGTGGTTAGAAATTAAATAGGTATATATAATATAATTAAATTGGAAACCGGTTTAAGACAGGGCTCTATATAATATTTATTTGATTATTTATAATATTTAAGTTTTTATTAACACTTTTCATAATTTCTAATATTTCTAGGCTATCCGAGTGAAAACCCCTAATTTTGGTTTGTAAAATTTTGATACGGTATTTAAATTAAAAGATTGATTACATTATATTAGATGAGTCGAAAATCCTGAATAATTATTACTGTTTAGACACCTCAAATGCTCAATAACTCTAGTTTCAAAATTTCTGGATGCCTGGAGCCTATGTAAAAATGGTTACAATCATCGCAATTTAATCTGTAAATGCCCAATTTTTTTTATTTTTAATTCCTTATCCTAGTTATTTAAAAAAAATGATTTTATCTGTTATTCGTGTAGAATGATGACTGTTTGTAATTGGAATTTTATTACTGTTGAATTAGAAACGATTATTAACATTTTTTTTCAATTGTCATTTAGCATTGGGTAAATTTATGACATATGAAAACATTTCTTATATACTTTATTTAATATGCAGAGTTTTTCCAACAAAAATTAAATATGGTTAAGATAAATGTTATTATTTTATTTACAAAATGTTACCACAAAATGAATTCGAAAAATTTGAAGAGTAGAATTTTTATGTTCTCAAAACATTTCATTTCTGTTATGATAATATTTTTTTAATATGAAAATCCAAAGCATTTGTATGTTCATAAAACAGATGGTGGGTCCCACTTCAATTCATTATGTGTTTAATTTTTAATATTTACTTACGTAATTTTTTGTATGTAATTATACATATAATGTTATAATATTTTTTGTAATGTTAATTTTTTATTAATTGTTCTATGAAATTTTTGTGAAAAGATTATTGCCATTGATTTTCATTGTAATGTTTCATTTATGTTGGTGTATGACGCCTTGAAGATTGATTATTATGAGCATTAACTAATAAACGAATGATAAATCAATAATGTAAACATTGAAAATCGCTAACGTACATGTACTTACGATTTACATAGACACTTAATAAAATAAAATATTTTTTAGTACCTAACCTTCTTATTCCAAATGTGATACTTCCTTATCTTTGCCATAATTAAATTTAAACTTAAAAATTTGGTTATTGAACAATATGAATATTAAATAAAAACAACATTTATTTATAAATCATAGTTTATTCAATTACCATACAAATTAATAAATTATGAGACTCATTTTTACAAAGTGATATTTAGGTATTTAATGGTAAAAAGGGATGATTGTTATTGTGCATTAAAAACATTGTAAAATGGCACGTGTATAGGTAATACAACAAAATGACTGTCATTAAACATAAAGAAAACTTATTTGCTATCAAATCTCAAATGTAAAAATTATGCTTGAATGGCACTTATAACATAAATAATGGTAATATTGGGTATGTTTCTTATGCATACATAGAAACAGAGAACCAAACAAATATATCAAAAATAATCAAAATAAAACTAAACTACAACTAAAAATGCATTATCTATACATAAGATAGCTATAAAAATATTCCAATAAAAATACATTTTTTAAATTTTTTTATTTATTCAGTATGTAGGTACACAGTTTGTACAAAGTAAGCAATTACGTTTTTTGAAATTCTATTGGATTTGTAAAAATGCATAAAAAAGATACAGTTTATTTGTAAGTATAACTTTATTCAATTTATTTATTTCTGTAGAGCAATAGAAAACCCTGCACACGCGCATATACAAAAAAGTGAGAATTGAATTTCAAAGTAGATAATAATTTGCGTACAGGTATGTATGCTGTTAACACCTATTTATTTCGTACAAAGATCACCTGAAATATGTACGAGCATGTTAAAAAAATACTAATGATAATAATACAAGAAAATACCTTAAAATGATGCCTTAAGACTACAAAATGGTAAAATAAAAAGGGAAAGTGGACATTCTTCTTGGTTTAGCTGGAGGAGGACGTGGTGCCAGCACCGTCATCGCACGCCGTGCACAGTCCTGACCTCACTATGTTCCTCTCGTCACAATCCTCGTGGTACCACGCGGTGCACTCGATACATTGTATCCAATCTCTGCACCCGTTCGAGTCGTAGTAATAGCCCCCGCAGTCGCCGCAGTAGTCGCTGTTGTTCTTCACAGCCGACCTGTTCATCTTCTTTTTAAATTTCTTCAGCTCCCTCTTCGGATGCTTTTCTGCCTTCACCACAGTGATGTCGACAGCTGGCATCGTTTTCAGGAGGGATCGTTGAATTATTTCTGATTTTTTGCATTTACCCTCCGTTGGCCGCTTTTCTACACTCGCGTTGGAAGATTTCCTCGATAGGGTTTTTGGAATAGACGGAGTTTCTTGTTTCACTCTAGGAGATAATGTTTTTGGGACAATCGCGGATTCGGCATTGAGTGATCGCCGTTTCTTACAATCTCGCTTTTTCTCAAGACCTAAAAACATACACAGATTCGTTAGTAAAGATTAAAATAACATTGGTGTATAAAATAATTCACCGTTAAAGTACATTTCCGATGTGCTACACGGGTAATGCAGTACCCTACAGTGGTCATAAAATACACTGGCTAAACTGTTATATATATATATATATATATACAAAAAGAAACCGGTGTTTCCTAACCGTTTTCTCCCGCCAAGTTTTCTCCACAACCACACACGGGTGGTTATGGTGGTGGATAGCCCTTGGTGTCACATCGAAAGTATGCGAGTTTAGTGGGGGAGGCTGTGCGTGGGTGGGAATGGGTGACGAAAATGTGCTTTCTAGCACATTGTTTTGTTATGGTAAGGCCGCAAATGCTTCAGATTATTTCAAAATAGGCGCGCCGACTGTGTCGGTGAGTCTAGAAGGTTCCGAAAAAACCTGCTTTAGAAAGTTCTGGAAGGAGAAGGTTCTAGAAAATTCCCGAAAGTTCTATAAGGTTCTAAACTGAGTGGCGGAATGTGTCGATGTGTTTAGAAGGTTTCTGTACATTCGATAAATTTCTTGAAAGTTCTGGAAGGAGAATGTTCTAGAAGGTTCGCGAAAGTTCTATGATGATCCAAACAGTGTACTAAAAATTTACGCGTGCGAAGCCGCATGGGAACAGTTAGTGTTTAATAAAGATAAACATTATTTCGGTTTTAAAGATAGTTATCGTCTCATGTATGGTGAATCCTGTATGGTCATATTCTGAAGGTGACTAATTGGAAGGTAGCTAAAAACTAACAGCAGAAGTATACTCGCAAAGACTTTGTTTTGCGTCGTGCACTAAGATAAATCCCATAGAAAGGAAAAAAGGGACAAGAGAATATGATAGTATATGATCAGCCAACAGAATAAAGTCCTGGAAATGCGATAGTACATATGTGCACGAGGAATGCGTTGGTTTGAGTGATGACGAGGACTTCGTTTGCCCAATATGTTGATATAATCAATGTTGTAGACCATATTGCGTAACCTACATGTGTACCTAATGTGGCCTCAGTACACATTATATAAATTTTGCTGTTTTTTTTATCATTACATTAAAATGTATTTTATAATTGGTGTTTTTACTTGTATAAATATGCCTATTCCTTACATTCATTCCTTTAAAACTGTAATTTATCTCTAAACCAGAGTGAAATATTACCATATTCCTTAGTTAGGCCATATGGAGCACAGTTACTTTACTTAAGTACCTATCTGAGTGCGAGAAGAGTTCTAGAGCAAATCAGTGCGATAAATAATGGCGAATAAAGTGTAAAGTTTTTGACAATCGACAAGTACTAAATTATTGTGAATTAAAGATTGGTTCTCCAGTTAGGTTTGTGTCCAGTAATTTTTTATTGTTAACTATAATTAATGAAACAAACTTTTTATGTTTCATTTCGTCTCCCAACGCCGCGATCCCGTGATTAATTGTATTAATTTATTAAGTCTATATTTGTAAGCATTAATATCTGTCATACTCGACACGAACACTCAGGTGCCCATCCCCGCATACATACAGAATACTGCAACGGAACCTGAATTTGAATTAAAGTACTATACATATGCTTAGAAGTGGCACGTGAGCATGCGCAGTATTGACCTTCTGGAGCCATTGCTATTTAGCTTGTGGCGTGCAGTGGGTATAAATTTAGGTTATGTTGTGACCGACTATTTATATACCTATATTAAAAATATATATATACCTATAACGGTATATACATTTTTTGAAATTTTTTAACTGTATATAATGAACTATTTTGAGTAGCTTCAATCCACAGAAGTAACTGCACTATAAAAGAACAAGATTTTCTAAATAAATAAATATTTTATATATAGGTAATACGGCAAAATTTTTCAATTTATTTCGAAGACAATTTATATATAATTAAATCGGGAATAATACTTATTTCAGTTTCTTTTCACAAAAATAAATCAAACATTTTACAGTTGCCGGCAAACTTCTTGGACATTTTTCGGCGTGGTGGGGGAATGCGCAGAAGACAAATTTTGGGTCTCGTTGGTGGAAAGGTACATGCGCAAACTCTCCCCCACTTCGCCGAAAAATGTTCAACATGTTTGCCGGCATCTGTATGATGTAGTCGTTGGCAATGTCGTCGTAAATAATCAATATGATTTGACACATGGTATTTATATTCACCATAGAAATGAGAAATAGAATTCACACAAAAAGTTTTGGGTGGAATTTGTAAAAAACTTGTATACTCGGCATAGGATCTTTCCAAGAAACACGATATTCGATAAAATTTACTTGTCTATTACAAAAAAAAACTCGCAGACATAGAGCTAAGTAAAAATACACGGCTCAGGACGAGTTTTTTCTCGATTTGACTAGATCTATGGAAATAATTTGTTGGGCGCAAACAAGTGAGATAAATTAAGAATCGACATGAAGTTAGGTACCGAAAAGTCGGAAATAAAACTTCTAGCCATAGGACGAATTACGGCTAGAATTTTAAATCTTTTTTTTCTTAAGATAAGGATTATTTAAATAATATTTGTTTCCCAGAATCTTTACTAATGCACAGCTTTTTTGCTTGTATGCGCTGCATGCCGCTGCTATTTAGTAGCATGTGTGTACGCACATTGCTGGTAAGAGCATTCTCATTACTAGCACGCTCAAAAATCAACCGCCGGTTGATTTATGAGCATGCTAATGTCATTCACCATGAGAAGGGGTATCTTTTGAGCACGTGTGAACAGGCTTGCTTATGAGTATGCTAATATTATGCACGGCTAGTATCGATCAATGCGGTCTTCTCAGTCCGCGACAGATGAAACAAATATGGCGCGTTGGGGAGATGACAAAACATTACTTTTCGTGACTTATTATAGGAATCACGAATGTCTGTGGAATACTCGGTCACCGATGTGTAAAAATAATATAGCAAGAAATAATGTTTACGAAACTTTATTAAAAGATTTAAGTTTAATGATTCAAATATTTCAATAAAAATTATAAAAACCTTTTATTTATTTATTTAATTTTCTAATTATTTTCTTTACATTTTGTAATATCTAGTCCCACAAAACGTCTAAAAAGACGTTTGTCTCTTAGGTTCATTTTTACAATTGAATGCTAAACTGTTACTAAATATTCTTCAATAAATAAAAATAACTCTTAGTTAAGGTTTTACCCTGAAAAAGCTACGGTCTAGCGAAAACTGGTTGGAATCGATAACAAGTACAGTGGTGTTTAACCAAGTTATTTTTATTCATTTAATGATAATGTCCCCACCAAGTGTTTGCTTCCTTCGAAAATATTATTATTATTCACTTTATAAACAGAAGAGATAAAAAACAAAAACAATTTAAGTACAAAAAACAAAAAAAAAATTATGTACAAAGTTAAAAGTTTTAAGCAAATTAAGAAAAGAAAGAGAATAAATATATATACACATCACTAATTATTCATTGTTTTTATCATAATAATACACTTCACATCATTTCAATATTAATATAGTTCATTATAATTTATCGTTTACTAATAAAAACTTTTTATGTTCTGACACTGATTTTGGAGTTTTTAGGCCTGTGGGAAAGGTACTTTGTATTTTGTTCAAGAACATTGGAACCCGATATTCAAGTGTCCTCAGACCATATATGTTTGTTATTCTTGGAATTGCTAAAATTTGATTTGTAGCGCATCTTGCGTTTCTGCCATGATCAACTACCTTTTTGTAAATTTCATTTTCGTGATTTTCTTTTATCAGCAGAAATAGAACTAACCCAAGAATTGTTAAAATATTTACGGATGAATACACTAGTTTAGTATTTTGTCTTTGTTCAAAAATGTGTAGATTTATGATTCTTTTTACGATGGCAGTTTTTAGATTGTGTATCGGCTTTATATTTGAATTGCCGGAGAGTCTCCAAGATTTTATATCATATCTTAATATTGGATCTACCAAAGAAAAATATATCACTTTTAAAAAAGGCTTTGGGATAATGTATTGCATCTTGTAAAATCAGCTAGACACTGCCCTAAGGCTCGTACAAATTTTATATATCTGCTGATCCCATTTGAAGTGTTCATATCTATGAGTAGACCAAGGTATTTTGAGTTTTCACATAATTATCATATTATATATATATTTATGTTCACATTTGTATTTTTTTAGACACTATTTCTATTGTGTATTGTTTATCAACTTTGTACAAATTATAAATTAAAAGGCTCTAGAGCCTACATATATGTAAATAAATAAAAATTATTCCCGATAAAAAAACTGCTAATAATGATGGAAGAACGGTAAGAAATGAAGCTCAAGTACCTTCAATTGACTAGAGCACAAATGTACCAGATAATGAATGCTTACGATTGATGCCATTTAAATATGTGAATTTTTCATATTAGTATTATGCATTTTTTCAATGTACCGTATCTATTAATTAAAGCAAAATAGGTACAATACAAAAGTGTTTTTCAAAAATATTATCTCAAAATTCGGTCAATCTGCAAATATTCTTTGAAAAATCTGTTTTAAATATAAATTAACGATTTTGAATAAAAAATGTTGAATTTAGAAAAGCTCATTAAATAAGTAACACAAGTACATTAAAAACATTTAAAACATTCAGAGAGTTCTTCATTATCTATTCAATTTATCACTTTAGTTCAGGGTATACCATTTTTATACAAATATCGAGGAATGAAAAGAAAACTTTAAATGAAAAAATATTTATTTTCTCTTTCCAAAACAC
This sequence comes from Agrypnia vestita, assembly GCA_016648135.1. Classification (NCBI taxonomy): domain Eukaryota; kingdom Metazoa; phylum Arthropoda; class Insecta; order Trichoptera; family Phryganeidae; genus Agrypnia; species Agrypnia vestita. Next base: position 202,157 of record JADDOH010005778.1, on the reverse strand, counting down.
ATCGCTTCAATTTTCAAAATAATTTTACAACATTTTCAGCGAAAGCGCCAATTTATAGACTGCGTAAAAAAATAAATGTAAAACTAGAAACATTATAATTAGAAACATATATTTTTATGAGCTTGAGCTGAAACTTATATTTATATATATTTTTATTATTTTATTAAATTAACTATTTTTTTGCAAAACTTTCATCGATTATTTAAATAACATTAACAACGACTGGTGCTGACTCGCTTTATTGACAACGTAATAAAATTTTAAACAATGTCAAATAAAAACTGGTGTATTTTAGATTATTAATATCGTTTGACGTTACATACAATAATGGATAATAATACAGTAATGGGTAAAAGGGTAACAATGCCCTGCGATCGGGAGCACGAAAAATATATTTACAATTTTCCATTAAAATATTATAAACAGATTTGCGTGTATATGATAATCACGACGTATAAATAATTTTATTCAATAACAGAAACATTCTTTGTGTATTTTGTAAAATAACCACATAAGAAAAATATATTAATCGGAATCGTAATCAGGTAGAATTAGAACGTCATGTAACTCCATCCCCATATACCGAAATTCTCCCTCTTTACAGGAATGTCCTGCCTCTGAGAACTTAACGAAAAATCGACCCTTTTTCCTTTTCACTATGTGAACTTTGGCTCCACATTTCTTTAACTTTGAACATCTATAATAAGATTTTCTCCCATTCACGCCATCTCTAGTGTATGTAAAGTCGCCAGACATTAACATAACTTGCCCCCTTTTAGACACTACGAACTTCACAGCATCTGGAAAAAGTAATAGTCATCATTCTTATTATTAGTGTTGCTGATCTTTAATGTTCTACTATATTTATCTGGTCTACTTAAATTTGCCTTACCATTATGACTTGCTATCGTTTCTTCTCAATTTATTCATTCTAGCTTATCCGCGCGGCCTCGCACGCGTAGATTTTTAGCAATTTGTGTATTAACCTTAATATATAGATATTTCGTCGTGGGCTTTTTTAAAGAATTTTTTAAGTTCTACAACTTCTCTATGGAAAGTATTTAAATATCTCTTACCGTTGAGGAAACGTTTAAAAAACGAATCGCTAGACCATTTTTTCCTCGACTTTAGTTGTAAAATGGGTCACCACGAAAAGCCCTTTTATTTTTTCAGGATAATATATAGCCTATGTCCCACCCTGAAGGTCCATTCTAAATATTGGTGAAAGAATTTTTGAAAATCGGATGAGTAGTTTCGGAGATTATATCCTACATCCAAACTTACAAACTTTACCTCTTTATACGAGTATATTATTATAGAAGTATAGATATATTATAAAAAATGATTGCATTCGACGATGTTGAGATTTGTTGTGTGAGAGAGTTGAGAATCACTTTAGAAAAGAATTAAAAAAAGATCGCTTGGGAAAGAATGGTAAGAAAGATATACGATGCACGCATGGACGGTATCAAAAAGTTAAAATATTAAAAAATTTAAATAAAGCACGGATGTCGACTTTTGTAAAAAAATTAATTAAATTTAATATTTCAGGTTTAACCGGGGCTGAATTCTTACCTAACAGGCTAGGTCAGGAGGGTAAGGTTCTAGTGTACAAAGGATTTCGATATCGCCTCAATGGGACGATAAAACAGAAGAAACACTGGAAATGTTCGAGGAATACTTGCAGGGCTAAAGTACATACATTCAATGACACAATCATTCACGTCTCTCATGACCCCCATACGTGTGGGAGGTATAAATATAAGCGGGTGTAGGTACACATTTATCAACTAATTGTAATACTCCACAAACTTCATTCAAACAATAATACGAATGAGAAGTGAAGAAATTTACAGCGGGGCCGAAGTAGGAAATGCGGTTGGCTTACAACAAAAAATGAAATGGTAGAAGACTGCGCACCTCAATAGAAGGAATGACGAACGTTGGAGTATAAAAGATAATTTATTATTATTATTTTTGTCTTATTTAAAAAAAACTAATGCAAAAATATTACTTAATATGAATAAAACTTAAATATGTTTTAATCTGTTAAAAGTCGTTACTAGAAATATACACGGGTATACAATTTATTTATGGTTTGTGTGTTTAATTTGTAGAACTCCATAATTATTTTTTGGCGAAATTTAGAATAAATTAAATTTTAATAATAATTAGTAATGAAATATTAAATGAATTAAATTTTAATAAATATTATTATTAAGTTCTGCAGGTTAACTATTTTTAGTGTGTTTCGGCTTGCAAGGCCAATATCGAACAGTGGATAGCAAAATAAATCAAATGTTAAGTTACCCCTTCCCCTTAAGAGTAATTAGATTTTTTTTTGTTCGTTTTTTCCCGGGAACTTATCATTAAAGGTGCCTCGGTTTACAAATCTCTATGTTATGCTTAGTTATCAAAATTTCCCGTTTTCTGTAAATGATTCTATTTAGTTGTTATTTATAAATATTATTTTAATTCATGGCCTTGATTTTGGGAGGGGGGAGAATATAATTTTTTGTTGACTATTTAAAAGTTTTATGTTTGGATCATTTGTTTATTTATTTATTTCCAGTTGCTCGAGTAAATTCATTCTAAAACCCTTTGTTTCTATGTGTAAATATGTTGGCGCGTTATTACCTAGCGGGACGTGGTTTTCATTTAATAAATGGACCGCAATTTTTGACTAAAAAATTTTATTTTTATAGCGGCGCATATGTTCCGCGAATCTACTTAAAAAAAAGATTTATTTTTTAATTTTTAAGATTTAATTTCAATAATAATAATATTTATTTTAAATTTCGCTAAAAAGTAGGTATACAATTATTTAGAGTTCAAAACCCGAATATTATAAATTCATGAAATTGAGTTTTTGGATTTGAAAAAAAAGATTTAAAACTCTAATATCGCTGCTGTCAGTCTTCCCCAGTGTTTATCGAAATGAATTTAACATTTCCCTTCTGGCTACCCATTCATGTAAATAAAGGTAATCAGTTAAATTTTTATAAGTCTGCATATTGTACCGTCTTGTAAAATAGTCAATTTCCTGTGAATGCAAATAGTTTTAATACAAATTGATTATCAACAAAGAAAAATTATCGTTATTGGCAAAAATTATGTAATCGCAATGTGGTGGACATGGATACATGTCGCCATTTTTTCGATGGTATTGGGCGTTTCTTCATTGGCCGACACGGCCCGGCATGTAAACCTCTCTAAACTAAATATTTTCTCATTCAGTTTAGAGAGATTTACATTGCCGGTGCCGGGCTGTGTCGGCCAATGAAGAAATGCCCATTGACGGGCGCATTCCACAGACAATGCCGCTTGTTACCAGGCGTCCTATGACCAGCAGAGGGGAGAGGCCGGCAGATACCCTACTGCTGCAGAGGCCAGCCTTTCACTTTGACGGATCTCCTGGTAAGAATACCTACATGATTTGGGAGACCAGCGCAACTGCTTAGTCGATCATTATTTACTACCGCGTTGTATCACGTCCAATACTTACAATGTAATATATATTTATTTCAAAGTACTTTCAGTGCAATAAACGACCAGATTTTCTGAGTATCAACCTTTCATTCATGTTTCATTTGACCTTTTCGCCAGACCCAGGCATGCTAAATTCAGACCTACGTTTTGATTAAGTTTGCCATTGATTGAATAGCTGTGGAAAGCAGATACCTAGTGTGGACGCTAAATTCAATCCATCAATCAACACTCGTATAGGAACACAATATTATAATACAGAAGTAAAATAAATATAAATAGTTCAATAAGGCTATAAAATTTAATTATTATGTGATATATCGCTGCCAATCATAAATAATGACCTAACTCAAAAATAAAATAAAAAAACTCTAAATGACTCAAAAAAATATTCAGTTATAATGAGTGTTTAAAAAATTAAGTAGAATATTTATTTCAATATATTTTTTAATAAAAAACAAAAATAATGGCCATTTCTTACAATAATATTCGTTAATGTCTTATTCACGATAAATATTGGAATATTCTGAACGAGTCCATAAATGTTAAATGAAGTAGTGTTTTGGAGTAGTCCGTTATTCATGGTAAGTAGAGATATATTTAGTAATTTATGTTTCTGGACACACGAGAAGAAAGGTTAACAAGAAAAAAATACGAATGGATTATTATTTATCAAATTGAATGATAAGTACATATTAATAGTGCGCGTTTACTCATTTCTGTAGTAAATAAAAAATACACGTTCTCCTTTCTTCGATGTTTCAAAAACCCCATCCGACACTGGTCACAAGAATTAGGTAAAATATGTTGTGTAAATGTGTTCTCAGAATCTATATTAAAGTAACACATTTTTTAAGATTTTTGAATGGCCTTATTAAATCAAGCCGTCAAATCAGGTCAGTTAACCAACTTAGCCGAAATATTAGAAATTGCTATGCATTTATAAAAATGTCTATCTGACCATTAAATCACGCCTGGGTCACCAAATTAGTAAAAAGGATACCTTTGATTTCCCAAAGCCTCTCAATCGACAAGTCGCCTTGCGACTACGATTACAGTTGTTCTGTATTCTGGTTCTTGCATTTCAAGTATTTGTTGAATAAAACCAGATATATTGGATAGCTAGCTATAGTAATAGGAGGATAATATCTATAGTAGGAGAACGTAAGTCTATAGAATATACAAAACTCCAAGTTGCAAATATTTTTTATAGAGATACGAACAAGGAATACCTACGGGTTACATCAATATTCTTTCTTTTTTCAAAATAAGCCAAACTTTCGTTCTGTGAAGAAAATACTAATTTGCTAATTACTTGGGATGAGACTTCAACCACCGACCACTGGATCACAAGACTAACAAGCTATTCATTTTTTAGCTATCGTCCCTGTTATCAGTTTCTACAACCAGCTAGCTTCCACAAGTTTTTTCCAGGTGCAGGCATATGCTTAAAAAAAGAGCTTTGTATAACGTGAAACATTACGTTTTCCAGATACTGCTGAATTTTTGCCTAACAGCCGAGGACAAGAGAACAAGGCTCTCGTGTACAACGGATTCCGGTATCGTCTCAACGGAGTCTTAGGACATAAGACCTACTGGAAATGTTCCAGAAATCCCACATGCAGAGCCAAAGTCCACACATTCAACGACACTATCATCCGAGTCTCCGAGCAACAACACACTTGCGTACGAAATTATAAATACTCGTACGCAGACTTGTGTGTTGATGACTAAGTACTTCTACAATTCAATGAGGCAAGATTTATTCAAATGGAGCTTGTATTTTAAATATTAACAGTGTGTTACCTATATGTATGGGTAGTTTATTAAAAAGTTTAAAATATAGCGTACTAGAGAAACCCTAGAGCTGGAGTGCAAAGTTATATAATGTTTACTCTATATTTTTTTATTTATTTATTTCAAAAAATCATTGTTTACAATATATAGGTACTTAATAATAATTTAACAATAAAAATATAAGATAAGGTTACACATTTTTTTTTGTTATATTTGTAAATTATGGCACTCTACTAGGCTACGCCTGTCCCAGAGTGGCGTTATAGAACACAATTATAATCTTATAATATGAATGCGCTAAAAATGGTGCAAGTATTGCGTGTGTTTCCATTGCCAGCACAAAAAAAACAAATGGCGAAATCGTAGTAAAAAAAGTAGCGAGAAGTATGGATTGTTTTAAAATACATGCAGATAATATTTAATATGTAGAAATATTATAAACATTAATTATAATCTACTGTACAAAGTATCAAGTGCAATGTTAGTGATAGGTTGAGTGAGTCATAAGTCCAAGTGTAAATATGTGTAGAATATTGTTTAATGTAAAAAGGGTTAAAGTTTTGTTTAAGATTATTTTTTATTTTCCTTAATTAATTAATTTATTTATATAGGTATATATTTTTATTTATAGGCATTATTATGCAATTACAATAAGTAAATTTTCAGTTGCTGTTCTACCTTTACACTATATACATATGTTCACGAAAAAAAATTAATATTACAATTGCTTACCTTGTTCAATTAATATTGATATTTTCTCACTGATTTTTTATGATCTTCAAAAAAGGCTACCGTAGTTTCAGTAATCCAACTGTTTTGTGTATAGGGAAAAATAATAATTTTGCTTGATCATTATTATTTTGATTTTTGTTATTAAATTGAAGAAACATTTGAGTGAATGATATTTTTATTTTGTGATTTCACTTCATTTTTTTTGATTTTCCCACCTGTCATTTGTTTGTTTTACATATAAAATTACAAGCAGACTAAATTGTTTTCATGTTGTATAATTTGACATCAATATTACATGTCGGGAGTCGTGCACTTCTTCTTTTTCGTACGGCAGAAATGGTAAAGTGAAGGAATTAAAAGCAGAGACGTAATAGTGTGTAATCAACCACGACATGTTGATTTTTATAATTTTGTTCAATATACGGGGGTCAACGTCCCATTGACCTACAGCAAAAATAACCAGCGCCGTAACAAAAGATTCCCACGAGAAACACGAACCGGCCGAGATAATAATACAAGTCACCAGTGCCCATCCAAAAACGCTGACAGAACGGAATACACACAGATAACACCAGATCTGAGAAATCCAAAAATGCTGACAGGATGGAATACACACAGATAACACCCGATCCTGTGAAATAGGAAATGTTGAGAGGTTCGTTTCTACGCCTGGGACAGACGCTGGCGCTGCAATTCACATAGGAGTTTGCACATGACGTCTGGCAACGGATGTATATATAAGCGATACATTGGGATATCAAAGGCAGTTCGTCCCTGGGTCTCAAGACACGCGATAGCGCTACTCGTCAGCCTTCACTCACTTTTCACCACGAGCCACGCTCCTCCAACACAATCTCCAGAGCCTGCACTATCATCATCGATAGCGATACGCTACCCACTCTCTGCGCCTGCCATCAACCATCGTCCTCATCCACGTATTGCGGACCACACAACACCTGCATTACGCCAGCTGTTCGCCGTGACGTCACACACCGCACTCACCGGCCCACGCACCCGCGTCGCCGTTCCGCTGAAGTCAGGCCTTATCAGCTGAGGCACGGGGAGAACTGCATATCCGATTACTCCATTGCAGTCTTAGCTCAAATAAAAACTGACTATAACCGATTGCGCCTTTTCCATAAAGATATTTTACACAACTCTCATAAACAGTGGGAGCCGGATAACAGCCACCCCACAAATATTTAACGATTATATTTAACGAAGTTGTTTTTTTAAAAATTCACTAAATATTGTTTTCATATTCTACCCGCACGGTCATTAATTACACTGATATTTGTGTAAATTGTAAAAATTTAAATTGTATCCAGTCCTACATTCTTACTGATTATTTAATGAAACAAACATAAAATAATATGTGAATAAAATACAATTTTAAAGCCTCAACGTATATTCTTCTTCTTCCTCCTTGTATACTTTTAAGATCTGTTTGGATCCAATGACTTGAACCAGGTACCAGGTCAACTCAGATACACCGAGGACGTTCCACATGGCATCTAGTCTTGCCGAAAAAATTTTTTTTTCCTGATATCAATCGAGGCATATCAATAAACCAATTATATCTAGGTTTCGAATAATATCACAAAATATATAAATTGGTGCAAACTGTGGAAAAACAATAAATGTAGTAAAAGGAGGAGATAGTAAATGCATATAATAATATTTAACAAGGAATATATTTTTAAAATCTAAATATACATACCTAGGCATAAAATTCTAATGATAAAAAAATAAACAAATATTTAAGAAAATATTTATTAACAAATAATATTTTTACATTTTTTTTTATTAGCAACAATAATCAATAGGAGTCATTGATAAACATTAGTTTTATTCTTTTTTGAAACGTTTAAAATAGAAAGTATTTATGAAAATAAAAATATATCCTATAAATACCACAAACAATATTTTATTGGAATATATGACATGCTTGTATTTGTCTATGGTAAGATAGATGCTCGCTTAGTAACCAAAATGTTTAAGGATCAATTATTATCCTGAGAGACAAATAAGACATATTTTTCGCAGTTAATATGAAAAATACTATTGATGACTTTCACAATTCTATAATGCATTCATAATTATTTTTGTTATTTAGACTCCAACCACTGCATTCTCTCTGACTCCAATATTTAAAAATTAAAGAAAAAATCATAGATACCTATTCCAATACTACAAGTAATTTTATTCGTATAAATTATAAAAAATTAAATATTATTCTATTTTACGTTTCGTGATATTTTTATTTACAATAAATTGATTCATATTTTATATTATATTATTTATATATACAAAAAAGATATTTATTGTTGTTGATGGTAGAAAAAATACTAATGCTCGTTTTGTTTGAAAAATAAAGTCTAAGGCAGGTGTTAAAAATGGATATAATTTTAGGCAGTAAGCATGCGAAGTTAATTTTTAAAATATTAAAAATATTAAAGTAGTTAAAAATATTAAAAAGTAATAATTTTATAAGTGTGTTTAGTGAAATATTAGCATAGCCCGGTTGAAAAACGCATTTGGCCTAATTGGATTTAATCATATTATAGAAATGATAAAAAAATGTATTACCGCTTACCATCAATATTTTAATAAACCGAAACTAACTGGAAATTTTCTATTCATATTCTTCACAAATATTATTTATAATAAAGTAATTCAAATCGATAAAACTAATGCTGTATTTGGATAAATAGATTTCAAAGAAAAAAAATGTGTTATTATTTTTTACTCGAACAAATTAAAAATTTACTAGCCAGTGCTGATTTTTTCACTACGATCAGGGTTATCTTTCAAATTTACACCCAGTCTCGCATCATTTAGTGAGCCAACATGCCGTTCTTTACTGACACCACAAGATATTTCCTTTCAATAAATTAGTTGTATAATTTTCAGTCATATGAAATATAGAACTTTTTTCAAATAGTAATATTTTTTTTATAAAGGCGCTCATAGCCGCCGTTATATTTCACGAAGATCATGAAAGCATTTGGAAAATATATGCAAAACATTAATTCGATTATGACAAATAAATTCTCGCGGACCCGTTACTCTACTCCAGAATAACAAATCGATTAATTAAAATCAACAAATAATATCTAAATTATTATGCGTCTTAAACTAAAATTGATCCTAAAAGGCAAAGTGTATTGTGCAGTGAGTACATATTCTCGTAATATTCAGAAGTGTGTAAATATTTAATAGCTTGCCTAATTTTTCAACCCACTGCACGGCATTTTTTTTTTTAAATTTTATATACGGGTATGTGGAAATTAAAACAAACTTATGTAAATTACATCCGAAATATTCATTAATTATTCAAAAAGTGGAATAATTTTTTAAATGATAAATGTACTGTGAATCACCGTAAACACTATTTTCAGTAAATTTAATAATTATCCACTATAAAAAAGTAATATACAGAAGAAAGGTTCGCAAAAAGAAAACCATTGTATAATAAAATATAATCTCTAGTTAATTAGTTCGAAAGGTTTGATTTTTATATATAAATTAATTAATAATTTGACTTTCGCTTTCTTTTTTCGACACATCGGCCTCACGTTTTGTCTTCGAAATTCTTCAAATCTGAAAACTTTGTTTCTGCACGAAGAGAGGCGAAATAGGAATTTGAAATGCCAATTATATCACCATGAAACACATGGTGAAGTTTAAATACCTTAAAAATTTGCGTATATAATACAATATTGAAGATTTACATTTCAATGTCAGAATCAATTTCGACAAAACTCGATACCCATCTGTCAATGTTCTCCCTATCCACGGACTATTGATATTAATAAAAAAAAATACGTAATATTTTCGTTTCCCATGGACGAAATATAAATTTAGGACTCTCAATAATTTTTTAAATCACTAACAAGTTTGGATTGAGTTCGCTCAAATTTAGTGTTTCCACGTTGAATAATAAATTACCAATATCCTTCCGTGAAATCATTGGGCGTTCCAAAGTTTGAAGAAAATTATTACATAGGATTTAACAGAGTTAGTCCACAATACTTTACGGGTCCTGCCTTATCAATATAATTATGGAAAAAAGCAACTTTAAAGTTTGCAATTTTTTAAATATTTCTGACATTTTCTGTTAAACGCTGGACTATCATCAAATTATCTCATATCAAATATTATAAATTTATTTGCTCTGATACAACAAAATCATCGAAACCTTTCAGAGTTTTAAAATGTAATGCAGATTAATGGATCATTCGTTTACTGAAAAATGGAACAATCAAAATCGACGATTGGAATGTTGACAGTCGGTCTCTTTTTCTGTATCATGACTGGGTGAGAGTGTTCGTTGTTGATGTGGACTATCCGGTCTGACTCCGTCAGGGCTGACGCCTTGCACCTGTTGGCGTTGGACTTCTGGGAGCAGACCCACTTGCAGCGCCCGTTGGTCTGGTAGCGGACAAAGCAGAAACGGTAGCCCTGGTACACCAGGACTCTGGTCCCTCGCTTGGATATGCCGTAACCTGCAACTAAAATAATACAAGTTCAAGATACTGTCGTACTTTGTTTTTTTAAATCCATCGCAGGACTTTAGCACTAAACTTTTTAAAAAAAGTACATTGATATAAAAGCATTCAAAAAATTGTTTATTCTTACCTGCACTTAAATATTTTATGATTATTCTAATTTATACTTAACTAAACTTTGTAATACAAACATGTTGAGTTATATTTATCACTACAATAGATTCGAAAGAAGCAGTCTAATCTTCTTCTTCTACCCCTTATCCTATTGGGTCGGGGTCCATGCACCGCATAAAAGGTTCCAACTTTTCCTATCTTGGGCTTCGCTCTCCACGTCAGCCCAATTTAGTTGCAACCTCGCTTTACGCTTTCCTCCAGCTCCTCCTAGGACGACCCATCGGTCTTCTGCTTTCTAATCTTACCTGGAATAATCGCTTTGGCAGTCTATCCGCCGGTATCCGCAAGATATGTCCCAGTCACCGTAATTGTGATTTCTCGATAAACGTCAATAAGAGTTACTTTTAAACCTCTTATCATTAGGTGTAATTAATAATTAATCCAAATATATAAATTTTGTCAACTTATTCAAGCAGGGCAGCGGGTGGCGTAGTGGGGAGGATTTTTTGGTCATAAGAGGAAACACGCTAAGACTTTTTGACATTTTTTGACAAAAATGAAGACACTTTTCAATGTTTGAATTTCAGTTTTACATTATTTAGTAGTTTTAATGTCCTGTGTGTATAAATCAAGACACATATTTAATTCTTTTCTATAAAGTTTTTTATATTTAAAAATTGTGTATAAAATATATGGGAAATTATTGTTCCCTAAAATTTTAATTACTAAGTAATTCTTTAAAATAATATTTTTGGTAAATACGTAAGTGTTCACGGAGAAGTCAGAGTATTTATATGAAGCGTTAGTGACGGATATTGTTACGTAGAGAATTATGCATTTTGATGTTAAAAATCTTTACGAGGATTATCATTGGATAATTTTTCATTTTTACCGTAAAATTACCAAAGATGTGTGGGATTTTTTGCACTTATCGGATAAACTCTAAATAAATTGATTTGGTTAAGTCACCTCATTATTAAACTTTAGGCACGCTCTCTGCACAGGCATTTTTCGTACACACGCGATCGTCCGGTACTGCAAGCGCTGGATAAACGTTTAGTTGTTCTGAATAAAATGTACTTCTGTATCCACCACAAATGTACACTATTTCAGCATTCACGCTTTCAGGATACTTTAACTGGGTCCACCTTCATAAGTCGCACGTAGTAAGCTCGATTAAAAATGTACATTCATATACGAGTACAGAATGATATAACGCTTATCTTGAAATATAGAAAGTATTCGCTCAATGAGTGTGGTTCAAAATAAAACAATGTTTTCTAAGTCCCATTTTATTCAAGAAAATTATGTATTAAATGACTTTGTTATACTATGTGATTGATTCAAGTGATCGTAATGCACCAAAGAATAATCATTAATTTTAATTAATTAAAAACCTTATATTAACCACTTGGAGTAACTTTACGTCTCCCGGTTTCGATACTACTATTCGACTCAGTAACTAAGTCCGTCCCGTATGAGTCAGTCATGACGAAGATACAGTGGTATCGAAACCGAGAGACATAAAGTTACTCCAAGTGGTTAATACAAAGTTTTTAATTAATTCAATTAATAATTATGTCCAACCACAAAGTTAACGCTATATACATCAAAAAGTAATCGATGTAATCAATTTCTATTATAAATTTACATACTTTTTAAAATATTAAAATATTTGATACTAAAACATTTTAATATTTTACATTTAAATGAAAACACATTTTTTATTGTGAAGTTACAATTATTGAACATAGTAGTTTGAAAAAATAAATAAGATGAATCACATCGAGAACTTATAAACAAAACAAAATATATCAAAAAATATGTAGGTAGTTACCATCCATGATAGTGAAATGCTTAATCTAATTTGCATTAATGATGTGGGGTATAAAAGTAAAGGCAGCAATATCAAAAAAAAAATGATTGCAGTTTCGAGGATTACTAATTTATAATGTAGATTTTAAAGGAAACATAATCTATAAAATTATGGGAAATATGATTTCGAAAGGTTTAGATACATAAAATCTAGAATTCAGTACATTTTAAATTAGTAATCCTCGCTGATTGCATTCAAAACTTTTTTTTTGGATATTGCTACCCCACATATGTATTTAGAATTAAATTCAGTAATAATGTAAATATGCTATATTTTGAAATTAAATTAAATTTCTATAAAGGGTGACAAGTGACAACCCAGTGCGACCAAGGTCGTATATATGGTACATTAAAATTTTAACATAAAATAACGAAAAATAATATATATAAATCTTTGTTGTTATTTTTCAAACATGTAAATATTATCAAGTACAGAAAAATAATATACTTAAATCATAAATAAGATTTATAAAGGGGCGCTAGTGTTGATAAATGCTATCTTAATTTTTATTATAATATTGGTTATTAATAAATATATGCAAAAATAAACTATATATATTTCTCCGGTAAAAGTTCTTCAAATTATTATAAAAATATCATCAAACGAATATTATAAAATTATTATAAAAATATAATTATTATTATAAAAATATCATCAAATGTGTCCATAATTTTTGGTCAAACGTATCCACATAATACTCTAGTTTATTTTTAAATTTTGTATGTAATTATTTTATTTGTTAACAAACAGATCATAAACACGTCATTATTGACCCAAATAGATGGTCCTAAAGTGACATTAGAGTACAAAGGATAAATATTTTAATATATTAAAGAAAACACATTTTTATTGTGAAGTTACAATAAATTTCAGAATCTTTATAAATATTTTATGAAGATTTTGAATATAATTATAATTACACAATAATTTATGATAAATTAAAAATAAATCATGTCTTAAGGATAAAATAAATTTTAAATAATGTTCAGAGCACAATGAAGACCGTCGCAAATGAATAAATATAATTTAGGAATGAGTTAAGGATCGTTACTCTTTTTTCTGCTTTCATGTAGCGCGTGCCATTGGTTAGCGTACACTATCATGTCATTTGTGGAAGTGATGACTCTTGAGGGACATCCTTTATGCCAGGAGGCGCACCTCCAAGACACCAGTTGTGTGGAAGGGGATGAAGTGTATACGTTATATTTGTGCCCACCAAGAAGGAGGGTGCGGATGGAATCCCTTTCGGTGAAGACAGGGAATTCTGAAAAAATTACGATTTCATTTAGAAAATGCTTCGTGGTTTTTATTTTATTTCATTTGGTACATGTTAATGATAAAATAACAGCTACTTACCAGAGTTCCATAAAATGTAGGATGTATTGGAGAATGGGGCAGGGTTAAATGAAAAAAGACGAAAAAGGAAAAGATAATAATAAGAAAAAAAACACTCATGAACGCCACCTTCTGATTTTTGCAATATTCTTCTTCTTGTATCTCCTACCGGATGTTCACGGCCTCACGGAAAAACCAATTACGCTTGTACCAGTCCCTCAAGTTACGCAGTCATGAAATGCGGTGTCTTCCCACTTATCTTCCTCTGGACCATGGAGTTGGTTTAGACTATACTTTGGTCCTCTAATATCGGAAATAGGTCCACAATATTATCTTCCGCCGGAGGACTTCAACATTCGTCACTTTATTCCACCCAGGAAACTTTCAATACAGATTATCTTTAGAGACACATCTCAAAAGCCTCTACTTTGCAGATTAGTTCATGGTTGAGTGTCCATGCCTCCACCCCATATAAGAGAATGGCGAATATATACATTCTAAGTCGTAGGCTCAGGCCTCGGTAATTTTTGATCCATTCTGAATCTCTTTCTCATTACTCTGACGATTTTCTCCATAATCAATCTTCGAATAGCTCCAAAATGTATTCCAACGATTAAGTTTTCCTTCTGTGTCTATGATAATTTTGCCGTTTATCTTTTAATATGGGTATTTTTTATTTTTGGACGACCCCAGGGTTTCTTTATATTTTTATGTACGTTTAAGGTGTCGTATTTATTGTGTATCATGGGCTGACATCCACTTTTCTAATAAGCTGGTAGATTTCCTTCTACCTGTTTTCGTTTTAAGATTTGTGGGGTATAAAAGTAAAGGCAGCAATATCCAAAAATAAAAATAAATGTTTTGAAGGCAGTCACCGAGGATTACTAATTTAAAATGTTCTGAATTCTAGATTTAATGTATCTGTCCCTTCCAAAATTATGTTTCTGATAAATTTATAGACTATGTTTCTTATAAAAAATCTCGAATTCAGTAGATACATTATAGTAGTAATCCTCGATCGTTTTTTTAGGATATTGCTGCTTTTGCTATTATACCCCACATTTGTAGCGTATTCTTTCAGCTATTAACTTCAGATTTTATCAGTCATCCAATAATTTATTTCCTCTTTGGCTTAAATAGGTTTTTTGTAGTGGTTGTAAAAACCTTTAATATTACTTCCTTTCTTTTAACTCGTAGCGACTGCTTGCTTGACGCAAAAAATTTTGATCGATTTTGAACACTTTTCCCGTGATCCAATCGAGCTGAAACTTTGCAGACAGACTCGTGGCGACGATAAAAATGATCTAACAAATTTTCGTTAAAAAAATAATAATTAAAGTATAATTTTGGATTTTTCAAATTTTTAATGGTTTTTTCATACAACTGAGTAATGACTCCGACGCGTGCTGTAGACACGAAACCTGCTTAAATAAGAAAGGGAGTATAATATAAACTTGGTTTTTATGGGTTAGTTTTTTTTGCAATATAAATTATTCAAATAAAATAATTGAAAATCAACGAAAGAACATATAAACATACATCGCATTAGCCTGAATATAACTCGATACTATTTATTAGTTGTAAAAAATTACTCGCGCTAAATTCGAGACCTAGATATTGATGTGCTTCATAAACAAGCCTTAGTTTTACACCTTTGCATCCGGCCGCCCACATTTGACCATAGACACGTGTCTATGATTTTGTGTATGTGGTCGAGTTTTTTGTTGATTTTTGACATTTGTATGGTTTTTTATGCAGTGGTTACTTATTTTACTCTTTATTTTCCTTTCATTACTCTACTTTGTTAACATGAATATAAAATTTGTCATTAAATTAAAAAAATATTATAAACCAATTAAAAAAATAATTGCTTATGCGATTCAATTTACTCTCATTATTTTCTTTTGAAATAAAATATAAGTATATGGTGCTAAATTACATTTTCTTTTCTAAATACCTATACCTATTAAAATTGTCTACGCCGCATTATATTCGGCTGATTCGGTCAATCTTTAATTAATCGTTAATCACTCTTTAATCTATTAATAATAAAACAAGTAAATAATCATTTCCTTTAAACATTTTAATAAAAGTACCGTTACCAAATTTCATGCAAGAGTTATGACTAGTTCTAAATAATTAAAATATCATCTTCTTTGTTCTTAAATTCATGCAAGTTTTATGACTAGTTCTAAATAATTAAAATATCATATTCTTTGTTCTTAAATTCATGCAAGTTTTACGACTAGTTCTAAATAATTAAAATATCACCTTCTTTGTTCTTAAATTATCTCGAATCAAGATAGATAGATATTCACGCTGGTTACAATTCTTTTGTTAAATATCTTAAATTATTATGTCGTTCTCTTATATTTATATTTTGATGTACTGATTGTTTTTTGTAACATAAAATTGCGGTGGAATGTGATTATGAACACCCTTCTTTAGAAGTACAACGCCTCCCAGGACCATGAGGACAGCTTTGCAGCCTTTCATCTTGGAAGAGCACCGCCATCTCTCCTTGCCGTGGGAGGCATCGCAGTGTTTGGTAAAAGAATATCCATTATGTAATAGAAGACGAATTCCCTTCGAACTTGTTACCATCGAAAATACATCTGGAATTTATTTAATAAATTTTAACATCGACGTTATATAAATAAATAACTTTAATAAATGAATTTGAAAAATGGCGTAAATGACTTATATTTAGCTATCTACAATAATTACAAAATATACCTAAACTTAGAACCAGTTTGGCACCTCACCGAAACTCAAGTTTACATTTTTAAAGAGAAGAAATCTCGCAAATATGTTAACTTGCATGGTAACATTGCTTGGTTATCTCACGTGAGGTACCGGTGTGAAGTAGTACTGAAAATATTAGGTCCTTACATATGAAATTGGCGTTTAGTATGGGAGGAACATAAAGCCGATTTTTTTTTATTATAATATATTTATTTAATCAAAGTATGTACCATTTCTATCTATGCACTTTTGCCATCTCATAGGTAGTTCATCGATCCCTTTACTAAAAAAACCATTCGGACGGGAATCAATAAAATCTTTGAAGGCGGTTTGGACTGCCCCATCGGAGTTGAATTTTTTCCTTTGCAAGAAGTTATCCAAATTTCGAAAAAAATGGTAATCTGTTGCGGCAAGGTCCGGAGAGTACGGTGGATGTCTTAGACATTCCAATTGAAGCTCCTCTAATTTGGTAGCCGTCTGTTGTGCAGTGTGTGGTCTAGCGTTATCATGAAGCAGCAGTGGCCTAGAGCGATTAACCAGCCTCGGTTGTTTAGCAGCTAGCTTTTCCATCATGGTTTGCAGTTGCTGACAATAGACATCTGCCGTAATCGTCTGGCCAGATTTAAGAAAGCTGTAGTGAACGACACCAGCACTAGTCCACCAAACGCTCACAAGTAACTTTTTTGGAGTCAATTTTCGCTTGGGGCATGGTTTGGCTGGTTCGGCAGGGTTCATCCATTGCGATGAGCGCTTCCGATTATCGTACAGGATCCACTTTTCATCACAGGTAATGATTCGATTTAAAATCCCTTCATTATTGTGCCGGTTGAGTAATGCAACGCAGCAGTCAACGCGCGTTTGTTGATTTGCTTCACTCAATTCGTGAGGTACCCACCTTTCAAGCTTTTTCACCTTACCAATTTGCTTCAAGTGGATTAAAACAGTTTTATCACTAACACCGCAGCCTGCAGCTAACTCGGATGTGGTTTGCTATGGATCCGCTTCCACAATAGCCTTCAATTCTTCATTATCAACTTTGGTCTCCGGCCGTCCACGGGGCTTGTTCTGCAGGTCGAAATTTCCAGAACGAAAACGTTGGAACCAAAAACGCACTGTGTTTTCTTTTGCGGCACCGTCGCCATACACATCATTAATCCTTCGAGCCGTTTCTGCAGCACTGGTGCCACGGTGGAACTCGTACTCGTAAATAACGCGATATTTCAAGTTTTTCATTTTGTAAACTGAGTGACGCAAAGAAAAAAACAATTGAGGAAAAAACAAATGAATTATAATTTTCAAAACACAAATACATGAGTAAATTGCTGTATAAATTTGGATTTGGAATTCCTAACCAAAGAGAAGATATTTGAGATCAAATTTGCCAGTACGGCAAAACGCCAATTTCATATGTAAGGACCTAATATATATATATATATATTGATTATTGGGTTATTGAGTATTAGCCGACCTTGTAAATTCTATATATTACAAAATTTATGTATCGGAACCGAATTTGAATTAAAATAGAAGAAAATGGAGATAGAATTATTATTTAAATTCGATATACGTATAGTTAATTTAATTTAATGATTAATTATATGAAATAAATAAATATAAAAAAATAAAGCGCATTATGTATGCTTGAATGCACAGAATGACTATACTAACAAATCGGAATGAAATTTGAAAAAGAATGCTGTTTAAGTAGTAATAAAATAAAACGTCGCAGAAATATGAACCAATAGCAACACCTGAAAAAATGTAACAACTACTGTCTTATTAGCCTAATGAGTCATACATGCGAACGTAACATTCATGACGATCACAATCCTTCTGCAAAAATGTTATGGTAATTGAAATGATGTCGAAATGCTTAAAAGATGCGACGTCGACGAAAAAGATGTATGAATCATTAAAAACTTGTATTGGGACCAAAATGCCATCACCAAACTAAGAGATGGATCAACTTCGCAAAGTATTCCCATTAAGCATGGAGTCCGATAGGGAATGTGTATTCTCACCGACTTTGTGTAATATGTACTCCGACTTGGTATTCAAGCAAGCGCTGTCTGACATAGACGTCGGCGTAAAGAACAATGGCGTAGTCATCAACAATGTTAGACATGCAGATGATACTGTTTTACTGACAGATAAAATAGAAGACCGTCCAATATTACCGGAGAAAACTTTGATTTGAGTATCAATATCAGCAAGTTTAAATTGATGATTTTTAGTCGAAAGGGTCAGGGAAATTCAGCGAGGGGTGTTGACATAGAGAGAGTAAAACAGTTTAAACAGTTACTTGGGCAGTACCATTACTGAAAACTTGGATCCTGACGTGGAAATTAGATGCAGAATAGAAGCGGCTCGTACATCATTTAATAAAGCGAAAAATCTTTTATGCAATGATGATAAAATTTTGAGGCGTATCTTCGGACCGGTTCTAGAAAATGGACTTTGGCGCAGACGTTACAACAATGAGCTCTATACTCTATTTAAGGAGCCAAACGTCACAAAATTTATAAAACTGGGAAGACTTCGGTGGCTGGGTCATGTAGAGAGAATGTCCGAGCATCAAGTACCAAAGTCCCTGCTGAACTCAAGGCCAATAGGGCGAAGGAGCTTAAGAAGGCCGAAACTAAGATGTCCTCAAAGATATCTCTGCCTTAGAGCTTCGAAACTGGAGAGAGCTGGCACTAGACCGAGATGAGTGGAGGAAAATTATTGTGGAGGCCAAGACCCACGAAGGGTTGTAGTGCCAAGAATGATGATGATGATGATGATATCAATCTGAAGCTCAGACAAAGGTTGATCAAATATTACGTGTGGTCGGTTCTACTTTACGGTGTTTAAGCTTGGGCTCTCGAGGCTGGTACTATAGACCGCTTAGCAGTGTTCGAAATGTGGATTCACTGCAGAAAGTTAAGGATATCCTGGACCGACATGATAACTATCCTGATGTCTTACCAGAGCCAATGTCCAAAGAGAATTGTTTACAACAATCGAACTCCGTAAGATATCGTATTTTGGTCCGACATGATATTTTTAGACCATTTGAAAGATGTTTAAACAACCCGACCGAAGATAAGATTGAATTTATTTTTTGATACATACAAGGGACCTATTATATAAAATATATAATATTACTAAAGTTTAACACTCCCAAATAAATTATAATAATAATGAAAAAACACACCATTTAAAAAAATACATGACATTTATTACAGATCGAGGAATGTTGGGTATTACCCTCGTATCAACAGTTTCAAATTAAGAAAAATGGCAAGTAGAGCTAAATACTTAAAATTTAATCAAACATAGGTACATGTAAATATTTACTTACGTTGTAATCATAATATGACTAGAGAACAATTAAAATGCAAGTTTTAAATACTTTTATATATTATATATATTTATATATAAAGCTCAAATATTGAATCAAACATTACACACATCAAGACTAGTAAAGTATTACTAAAAATACACATAATATTATGACTAGTGAAACAGTACTATATTATAGTACTCGTATAGGTACCGAGTATTGCAAAAAAAAAAAAATTTGCCAGCCTTCTAAGCAAATGTATATTTAAGCTGTGACTAAGGGCTAAGTTTTTATTATTACCTATCAATCTAAACATGTATATATATATTGTTTCTTTAATGGTACGTTGTACCGTGTATTAATTAAATAAATAAATAAATAAATAAATATATTTGTGACTAAGACTACACTGCTTATTTGTAATTAATGACTCTTTTTCTTTACATATTTATTATTTGTTTATACATAAATAGGTACTCAATCCAGGAAATGTGCACAAAATCTTGTGATTCTGTCATAATAGTTCCTTTCTATATCATATTTTCCTATCTATCTTACATTATTTTGGTAATCAGTGAGATCAAAACTGACGTACGCGACGACAACTTTCAACAAATTGTTTCCTAATACTTAGAAAAGAATAGTGCACGAGATCAATTTGAATTAAGCATAAATATTATTTGCGATCCTCGGAGGATTTTAGGGATTTAATCAAGTCAAAGAATGGAGAATTCTGTAGATTTAAAAAAAATATGCTATTTTACATTAAAAACAAATTGGGTTGATAGGGTCTATTGGCAATGTGTTGATTCGGAAAAAATAAAGCCTTAAAACAATATAAAATATATACAACATTATTTTGACCGAGTGTATCAAAAGAATAGTTGTACTTGTAATAAATAACATTTCAAAAACGAAATTATTTTCTAAAGATAAATTAGGCTTCATTATTTAAAAAATCTACAAAGTATAATAACATTTTATCAAGAATGATAAACAGACTCCAAGGTCAGCTGCATGACGCGTTATAGAACAGATCCGTTGCTGCTAAAGGCCAAAGGCCGGTTATTTGGTCAGTAGTAAGAGTAATAGCTAAAGAAAAGCTTAGATTTTCGATTTTTCCACCAAGTAAATAACACGTTTTCGTAAAAATCTATGCTTTTTGCTAAAGTATTCACCATTACCAATGATTAAACAACCGGTACTAAAATAAAAGAAGAGGCAATTAGCTGTGGCAAGCAAGAAACCTTTCAACCTTCCGTAGAACGAAACAGTAAAATACCGCAACATTTTAGAAAATCCTACCCATAAGTTCGGAAACCATTTTCAATTTTAAATACTAGTTCAAGATTAAATAGATGAGCAAAGCGCCCTTGAGGTGAAATTTTTATTATACAGTAAACTTATGAAATGTTTACCATAAAAATTTATCAGTATTCAATTAATAATTTAGATTGTTTTACACTTTGACGAAACAGCTTTTGGGTCTTGGATAAACGGATGAAAATTAATGATTGTTTTCTAAAAGTTATCTAAAAGTTATCTGTGTGTATAATTATAACTGTATAAGTGATTTATATCAATCGAGTGATTTTACGGGGTTCGAATATTTTAATCATTATAGCAGGCTTATTTCTTATTTATTCATAAATCAATTAGAGAACATTTAAAAAAGAAAACTGCCCTTTTGAGGGGCCCTGCAGCTGCGAAATTATAGGTTAATTATGTTACTGCATTCGGTACGTGCGTACGTATTCCCCACAACTTAGCCGACTATACATAGGCGCTTCGTGGCTGTGCTCTATGGGGTGAGACAATATGGTGTCTCCCTGCACCATGACGTAGGCGCGGCAGCCTCTGGAGTAAGATGAGGAGCATTTATATCTCATTTTTCCTTGCAATGTTTTCGAATGTTGGCTGAAGGTGTACCCCTTGACGCGCAATAGCTTTCCTTGCTTTGTCGTGATGAATTGAGCAGTTTCTGTATCTGCAAAACACAAAAAGTATATTTAAGTATTTTTTAAAGTCACTCCCTTAGTTTCTAAAGTTTTTATTCAGCTAGACTACTAAACACAAAACAAAACTTTTAAAGGCACGTAATTTTTATAAAGTAGGACATTTAAAAATAAACACATATAAATAATGCTAATCACACATGTTAATCTACCAGCGAATATTAGAACAATACAACATTATTCAAAATTCAAAAAGTGCGTAAAATCATTGAACAATTAAGTGATGAAATTTGTGATATTAACCTTAACATGCTTATTTTAAAATTTAAAGGTATGTATTATATATTATTTTAAACAATTACATAATAAGTTAAGTAGCTTGTTGGTCTTGTTGTTAGGACACTCAGCTCGTGATCCAAAGGTCGCGGGTTCGAGCCTCACTCCAGACTAGCAAGTAAGTCCTATTTTCATAGCACAAGCGTTTAGCTTAGTTTTAACATATTAAGAATATTAATGTGACACGTATTCCTTGTTCGCATCTCTATTTAAAAAAAAAAAAAAAACTATCACACTAGTGAGATTCTCTGGTTCCATACACAAGTTTATACTTTCACGGGACTGTAAAAAAAATTTGAAAAAAATCCATCAAAATTAAATAATGTGTATCATACATGTAAAATATTATGTAAACTTAAAAAAATGTATTTTGTAATTTTTATACGTAAATTATGTTAGAAAAACATAAACATATAGCGTACGAAAACATTGATCACTTTGACAGATATTCAATATTTACGTGCTTATTTGGTCTAGCATTAAGCCAGTCGTCTAGTGATCAACGACTGGAACATATCGAGGTAAAAGATACACATTTAATTGTATTACAAATCAGTTATAATCAGTTAGAAATTAGAGCATTCGTGTGACAAATTGATACTTTCTATACATATTCATATGATTAGTAAAATATATATCTTGATTATAAAAAAACCATTACCATCCGTATATAAATGTACTTAAATATCGATATTCGAGAAATTATTTATTGCAAAATGACTTAATTGTCAGATATTTGTTTTCAAAACAAAAAACACATTCATTCATTCGACACTCTATGCCACTGTCAAAGTTCTATAGTTTCGAAAATTTTGAATACCTAACAGTCTTAGGACGAAAATCGATGAAATACGAAAATGGGTAGTTTTGTTTTTCTTGAAAGTGCACACGTTTTTTGAAAAGGAATAACGTGTCAACTAGAAGCCATCTTGAATTATTGTCAGCTGTCAGATTCAGTTTACATGCGAGTCCACGAATGTTTCGATCGTTTTTTGAGAAAGTTTTATTTTGGCCTAATTATTTTAAATATTCGTGGTCACATTTCTGTAAGTATGACTTTTATTTCTTTTCGTGAAACACATATAATAATCGACAACGGTCAGTGTAGATTTTTAAAACTCAACAATTTGAGCGCGATTAATACATTATTTTGTATTTATTTTAGTTACGTATAACTTCTACCGCGCGTGCAAATTTTTTTTTGTTAATTCGGTTGTGCAAAATAGACTATCCGTAGATTAGTAGGAATCTTCGAGTGTGTTGTGCTTTAAAGAGTAAGATTCCGTGAAGGTCGGCAGGGTCGACCGTTGGTGCGTGTGTTCGCAGCTGCGCCTCACGACCTCGGCCCCCAGGGTGCAGGCGGTGGCCGGGCAGCCGACCCTCAGGTACGACGAGCACCTCCACGTGATGACCCCGGCGCGCGTCTGGTTGTGCTTGCTGAACGAGAAGCCTCCGATGACCAACAGCTTCCCGCGGGCCGTGAGCAAAACCGTCGCTTCCTCACCTAAAAAACACTTATTTACTTATATATATATATATGAAGGATTATTTTCTAGAGTAACCCGCGTTGAGAAAGATTGTTAATATACCCAAAGTTTGGGACAGGTAGCACTGGCCATTTTCAAAGGGTTTCTGTTTTGAATTGGTGGCAAGCACGCCCGTTCACTCCAGAAGTCGAAATCAGTGTGACCGAGTGAAGTCGAGACCAAGTGAAGCCTAATGCGAGGCTAATTGCTGAGTTTACTTTGTGTACTTAATTTCATATATTAAAGAAAACACACTATTATTGTAAAGCTGCAATTTCAGAATTATTAACAAATTTATTAATCAATTGGAAAAGACATACACTACACTAGGTGTAGATACACAAGTTATTTGTGACTATCGCATTATGAAAAGTGAATTGCTTTAGAAAATAGAGTAATATGTGTTAATCAATTAAAAAGAGACTACATATACGGTCGAAAAATTTACGTTAATTTAACAAGCTGCCATGGCGAAATTGGATAACGCGCCATCCGCGGATAGAGTGGAGGTCCATTGGTTCGAATCCCGGCAGAAGCTAAAAATATATTTTTTTAATTTGATGTATGTCTTTTTTAATTGATTAATGAATTTGTTACATATTTATTTTACTGAAAAAATATTCACTCCAGTCAAATCATCGTAAGGTGTTAACCATCTTGATATTAAAAAAAGTTTTTTTCTTATACCTTGAGATTCTAAGAATACGTTGATTCCAAGAATATATTAAATTCTAAAAATTGACTGAGTTATAGTAATTTGAAATTAGTCTGGTAGGTGTTTTTCTCGAAATTCCCTTTTCATAATGGTGGTGATATCTCAATGAACATCGACCATAATCAATCCGAATATAAATGTACTTAAATATCTATTAATCAAACATGGTCGGGGAGAGGGGATGCCCATATTTTGCGCAAGGTCCTAAAGAGTAACTATGAAAAAATTCGAGTGAATGACTAGGCTAGGAGTATGGCATTGCATGATATCTCAAGAAGTATTAGGCCGATTTTGTTAAAATTTTGCAAACATATTACTTATAATATTATTTATGTTTTAGCGTAAATAGATAAAAGATTTTATAATCTCATTAGCACAAAAAAATTCTAATATTTTCGATAAGCGACATTATAGACATATCTTCATTTAAAAAGAAAACAATTAACTTTTCCTATTCACTCGTGATTCGCGACATGATTATCTCCACTAGCTGCGCACGTCACGGAGAAAGTCTCTTTCTTTGCGGGACAGCACATAACTCCACCATTTTGAAAATTTCAAAATAATTTGTTAATGAAAAATATTAACCAATTTATGCCGTAAACAATGATAATAAAATTATTATTACAGAAACGTCAATTTTTTTTTTGAACCAAAATGAATTTTTTGATCATTCAAGGTGGTGCGAACTTTCATTTTTCTAGTTTGCGTACGAAATCGACACGTGTAATTTGTTGTCTTTCAAGGCGAGACTAATAATTTAATTACTTTTAATATCATGAAAATATTAAATAACGGTATTTTATCAGAAATCTTGCCAGAGAAAGTTTTCTCGCATTCGAGCCGAGCTGTCCGAAAATACTGTTTGTAGAGTTTTGTCTGTGTTTAATAATATTTACATTGTATAATGAAATAGCTTGTAGTCATGCGAATTAATCAATGGAAATATAAATAAATTGGAATATTCGGTAATTCTTTTTCAGTTTTATTATTTGTTGGCCTACCCTACAGTTTTATTCTTGTTAAATATTAAATATTCACATTAATATTCAATATTCACTCTGCGTGAGTCGGGACACTACAGGGTGTTTTAGTAAGAGTGCACTTTTTAATTTCAGTGCAATTTTTTTTTCGTGCAAGTGGCAACACTGAAATTTTACAGCTGTCATCTGTCATCATTCCGATGATTAAAAATGGGGCCTTTTACGAAAGAGCAACGCGTTATTATTGTGAAAACTTATTAAAAATGGGGAAAGTTACGCTGAGACCGCTCGCAAACGTTGCGAAATTTTCAGTCGAGAAAGTGCACCTAATGTGTCAACCATTCGAATAGTGGTCAAAAAATTTGAAGAAACTGGATCGATTATGGACACTAAGACTCCTTTGCGTCAACGTACCGGTCGGTCTCTTGAAAACATTGTCGAAAGTGTCGCCGAAAACCCGAAAACATCAATTCGGCATCGTTCTCAACAACTTCATATTTCACGAAGCACTATGCAGCGAATTTTGACAAAAGACCTCCATCTCATGCGTACAAGATTCAGCTTACTCAGGAGCTCTAACCAGCATACCATGGAAAACGCCGACAATTCGTTCAATTGGTAATGGAGCGAAGTGAAGTCAATCCCAATTTTTCGAAAAAAATCATCTTCTCCGATGAAGCGCATTTCCATCTGAATGGCTTCGTGAATACACAAAATTGTCGAATTAGGGGCTCAGAAAATGCTTTTGCAATTTACAGAAACAAATGCACTCACAACGAACAACTGTCTGGTGCGGATTTTGGTCAGGCGGCGTGATTGGGCCTTACTTTTTTGAAGATGAGGCTGAAATTGCACTGACTGTAAACGGCATTCGTTACAGGAACATGATAACCGAGTTCTTGTGGCCACAACTAGACGGAATGGATCTGGACGAAATGTGGTTCCAGCAAGACGGTGCCACCTCCCACACCGCGCATGAAACAAGCGATTTATTGCAGCAACGATTTTCAGAACTTTATTAGAACAGAACAAAAATTATCTCACGTAATTCTGAAGTCAACTGGCCACCAAGATCATGCGATTTAACGCCGTGTTATTTTTTTCTTTGGGGTTTTGTGAAATCTAGGGTTTATGCGAGTAAACCAGAAACAATTCCTGAGATCAATTCCGAGATCCAACGCGTCATCGGTGAGATACAGCCACATCTCTGTGAAAAAGTCATGGAAAATTTTATGAAAAGATTAATGGTCTGTTATAAGAGCCGTGGGGGTCATTTGCCGGATATTTTATTCCATACTTAATCGGAACATGTCTTCTTTACTCCCAATAAAAAATATCACAACTCTCTCACAAATACGTGTTTTTATTTTAAAATGAAAAACTGCACTCTTACTGAGACACCCTTTATAACTCTTGCTTCCCATGACTGTGAAAAAACCAAAATGTAATGTTAAGGGAATTAATCATGTATAAACCCTTTTTATAAATAATAAATTGTAGTAATAAAAAAGATAATAGTAAGTGTATTTAAGAAACATATTCACATATTTACAAAGAGTACATAAATATTCATTAATTCAACCTCATTTTTTTCCTAAAACTGCATACTTGCCTTTTGTCGGTTAGAGTACTGTGATCTTTTTACAATGATTTCCCTTAAAATCAGGAATATGTAGTCCTTAATAATAATAATGTAAGCAAAATACGCATTAATTTGAATACAATAACGTAAATAAAATTATATATGCAGTGTATATAATGCCACTTAATGGTTATGATTATTGTTTTCGAAAATGACAATGCCGTCTAGAATGTGAAGGAAGGCCGAACAGCCACCGGTGCGTTTAACACAATGCCAACGAGTTTTTCCAGCCGCCAATTTTTTGTGTTTCCCAAACTTTCCTCCGTTGAATAGGACCATGACTTTACCTCTCATGGAAAAAACGTAAGTAACTGTAAAAATAAATGTTAAAATAAGTTAATTTTGCTGTGCATTAATTTACATTTATTAACATAAACACTGACCGTAGACAATATATATATATATAAAGTTTTAATTGTAACGTGACATATACCCATGCTTGATAAAACATAATAATAATGAAAACACTGGTCCTCACATTAACAGCAATATTAGTTATTAGACCAATTCTACTTTTCAATGTTTAATGTTAACTAACTTAAACCTAACAATCCAAACCACTTATTTGATGTTCAATTTTTTAAACTCAATTTACAAGTATGTAAACATAAGTGTAATCACTCAACAAATTAACCATTAAACCCAATTTTTTTTTATAGAAATCATAACGATGGTATAGATCAGCTTTTTTTTCTCAACCTTATTTTCTTCGGGCCACATACACATGTTTGCTAAGTTACACGGGCCGCAACATTATACTGATATGACGAAAAAAAATTCATACAGGCAATAATAATTTTTCGTGATTTAGATAAAAAAAAAAAATCATCAAAAACAAAAAAAAAATCCTTCGATTAAGCACAAGTTTTTAATGCCTAAAATATGATGTTTAAATTTCATTTAAATCTGTCGAGTAGTTTTTAAAATATCGTGGAACCGTTTTTGAAAACGTTATTTTGAGAAAAACGCGTTTAAAGTTTTATGCATAAATAATTAATACAAATACAATTTAAAAAATTACTTACGTAGAGTCGTCTATTTCTGGTACATATAATACATCTTCTGCCGATGTGTAAGCCTCCAAGATGTCGATTTTTTTTTATCTACGTCTCATTTTGCCTTCTCGAGTGACCTGATTTGCACGTTGGTCAGCAATCTTTATGCGCTCTATATCGAGTTTTTCAGCGTACCGGTGTGCATTAGGTCCATAATGTAATCCTATGCATTGGCATTCATTAATATTCTTTGCATACCTTCTGACGTCTCATTATAAATTTTTGAAAATGATTATAATACACGCACAACTACCTATCGACTGCTGGGTTTCACTGCCACTGAAATACTAACAATATATCGAATTTCAGTTAGCCTAATGGGACTTATGTCTAAAAGTAGAAGTATAAAAGAAATTTCGTACATTATTCTTAGAATTAATCAGAAAAAACCGCGTTCGGCAGCCGTCGCGCCGTTTGTCAGCCCGGCCGACTCTCGTAGCGTCCGCGCATCAGTACGGGCGGCAGCGGAGGGCCCTACAGTTATCGTTGGATATCTTTAAAACTAATAACCGGATCGAGTTGATATTTTCACACAATATTTTTGAAACATTTTGCTTTAAGAAAATACCAAAAAAAATTTTTCGATTTTTTAAAAATACTGACTACACGTAACCCCTTAATAAACGCAAACGAAAACCAACACCTTATTACAGATGTAACGAGGTACGAAATTTATAAAAGGAAAAAATGTCCGGAGTTGCACAGATTACATTGTGGTGGGAAACCGTAAAGACGCGATGCATTAAAATACAAATAAAAAACAATACTAATTTGTACAATACAAAGATTTGGATATACCTACTCAAAATATTGCGCGAGTCATTTGAATGATTAAAAAGTAGGAATAATATTTATAGATTGCAAGTAAGCATTCGACACACTGAAGCACGAGATTTTACTGACTAATGGATGAATGTGGAATACTAAAAGTAACACTAAAAAATTGGCTAAAAAATTACCTGACAAACACAAAACTTACACAGTGTGGTTGAAACTATCTATGGTTGAATAATAAATTCGTTATTAAACCATAGAAATCGGCAGTTTTAAAATAACAGAAGTGTTTCTTTTTGTTCACGAGTATTTTAAGATATTCAAAACTTACGAAGCTAGATCACGTTCCTGATAATGTGTTCGGGCCGCATATATAAACTTGGCGGGCCGCAGGTTGAGTATGGCTAGTATAATAGATCATTTATTTAATTTTCAAACACGTATTTTATCATTATTTTAAACAAGAGTTTTAGAGTTAATTATAAATAAGTTGAAGGTTACAAATAAGTCATAAAATCGTATCGAATGTGTTGTGACAAGATTTTAATACGAAATACGTAGTTTACTTGAAATTATAAATGAAGCGATATCACACAAGCGGTAATTATAATAAAATATAAAATTAACGTAATATTATTAAAATCAGTTACACTATTTTCAGTTATTTATTTTTAGTTACCATAATTTGGATATTTTTAGTTACCATAAGTTTTGCGAGTGATGACCGATGAACAGAAGTTCCATAAAAGAAAGTAATTAATAACACCGATACAATTTCTTTGAGTATGAACGTATTGCATTGAGTTTTTATAAAATGAAAAATAAGACACACATACAAAAAAAATATATTTGAGGTACCAATTTTTTCTACATTTTCTCAGCGTTACAAGTAACGCAAAATGTTATAATTTAATTAACAAATGTTTATATAATTTCCCTAAAATAACATTTTTGCATAAAAGTAAAAAAACATTTTCGACAATTCCGATTTTTCAAAAAAATAATTAAAATAGACTTTTCAAACGAAACTTGGATAAAAATTAAATGACTAGAACATACGTAACTAAAGTAAAAGTAACTAAATAATATATTAAATAAATTATACTTAGCATAAATATATTGTATAGGTATTAATACATCTTTTAGTGTCTAGTTCTGGACGTAAACATTTTTTGGTATATAAATTTTTTTAATTTTATTAATAATCCTATACATAATTTCCATATGTCTGTCCGCCCGTCGGTCATTGTTGCACAGCAACACAAAATAAACAACAGCTATCCATTTGGTAAAGTGCAAAAAATATGAAAGAAACGCATCAAACAAGTAAATAAATCAAAATTAAGGGACTCACTTTCTTTGCACACATTCGATTTCACCACAAACAAAAAAAGTGTTAAAAAAAGCTTGTAAAATCGACTTTGTCGTATTTTTATTTTAAAAAATTAAACTTTAAACGTGTTCTAAAAAATCTGTAGAATGATTTTGAATGTGGAATAACGTTGATCAGCACTATACTTAATATACAGTATACGGTAAAAAAAAGTATAAAAGTAATTTATAGAGAAATCATCGCGCATGAATGGCAAAAATTATTTTTCCTTAGTTATAATAGAGCAATATTATAATCAAGAGTTCTTTTACCTTTGATCATTCATATTTTATTTGAATTTAAAAAAAATTATCTACACTATTGTGTAATTTATCTCTAAAACTATTACTTCGTTTAATGATTGTTTTTTAAATAAAAAATTCCTAACTGAATATATATTTAAAATATCTATTTCCCACGCGATGCGTTAACTACAGTAACACAAATCAAAGGAATTTACAAATTTAAATTGACAAATTCAAAAGGTAATTTATTACTTTTATACCCATTTTTATTATACACGTCCTTCGCACAACAACGTGAAACAAGCAAAAGTAGCTATTCCGTCAAGCAAGTTAAATTATTTTACTATACTATTAACAATCTTTGACGATTTTTCGAGTTTGAATTCAATAAAAATGAATAAATCTCGACTCATTTTTTTTATTGACGGTTATTTCTAGTTTCAAACAAATTTTGCATTAATATGGGATTAAAAAATAAATTGATTTCATTGATAATCGAGTTAAAGAATGTAGGTAGATATTTATTAAAAAATTAATTTAATTATACTTTAAAATACTCATATAAAATTTGTGGAAACGTGCGAAAGAAAAATGTTTCACTACGGTCCATAGCATTAAATACTTATCACTAAAATTTTTAATGTTTTTTAAATAAAACCTTTTCGCAAAGATAGGGAATGAAAAATGTTGATGAAGTTGAAGAATATCACGAAACATCAATATTATACATTTTCGACGCTTTTATGAATTAAATTTCTTAAACTAAACAATATCTTTTTAATAATTATACTAGTAATTAATAATTATACTAGTAAATATCAAAATGAATATCAATCGAATATGCCTGACAAATAAAAGTATTTTCTTGGAAATACATGATCATAAGCAAGTAAAATGAAACGGATAACGAACTATGAATATTTATATAGGATTAAATTTTAAAAAAAATAGATAAAATAACCTACCTAAGAATCAGATTAAACGAAAACTGGGTCCCTTCTGTGGAAATTAAATGACATACAGAGCAAGCCAGAGCTGCATTCTTCTTCTCTAGATGAAAAAGGTATTATGCAGCCGTGACCTAAACCTAAATTTGCGAATGAGAATCATACGATGCTATGTGTTCCATGTTGCTTACAATGCTACTTTTATATGAAATAGAATCATGGAAAACTACTGAAACAAGGCTTAAACAATAATTAAACAAAGCGTCTTAAAGCATTCAAGATGTTTATCTACAGACGGTTTCTAAAAATAAGAAGCATTGATACAAGTGACAATTTAATGATTACGATGACAAAGGAAAAAATATCCTTATAAGAATCGAACCCGTAATTAACGATATTTTGGCCATATCATGAGACATCTAGAGGAGTCTAGATGCCAGATCCTAAATTTCATCATTCAAAACTAACGTCCGACAAGAAGTAAAATAAGAGATTTCGTAAACAGGCAAAACGAAAACTAATAAGTAAAACCTGATTTGACCGTCACTTACAAATGTTCGAATGGCGCCATTTCAATGTTTTTGGACATACGTGTTAGAGCACCATCTAGCGGACGGCGCTCGAATGATTTGAGGAATCATAGGAGGGCGCCTTCGCTTACTAATGTGAGTAAGTGTAAGTAAGAAGTAAAATATGAAGGAGAATCATCTCCTTCATTATAGTGAATCAGACCAGATCCGTTCTAGGATCAATCACACATGTAGTGACTTACTTGAATGATATGCTCACTAAAAACAAGATGAATGATATTCTCACTAAAAACTAGAAAAAAAAACTCTCTTGTGCCACTCATGGCATCATAGCTATGAGCGCTGTAAGAAAGCGTGACAATGCAACCCAGAAAACTTGCGGGATATTGTTTGTCACGTATGTCAAAATTTTCTCCCCATTCTTAAATCTCCAGCCTATCATAAGGTGGCATACATATAATAATTTTTATTGGCTGTATATATTATAAGTATAGCTCTCGAACTTAAATATTGTCTTTAAATATAACGTAATCTGGTTTGTAAAATAAAATGATAGCGCTTAAGTACATGTATAGAGCTTAGTAATCAACTCAAGTTCATCATGGAATGAGTAAAAACTATTAATATCATCAAGATATATTATAGACGTTTCACAGAGACAAAGCAATATTTTTGTATGGAAAAGTAGGCATGGAAGTCTTTTTTTTTGGTGCTTATGGGGCTTACAAACTATCATATGGCTGGCTTAAGCGATCAATTTACATAATGTAACATTCACCAATTCCACATCTATCAAATGTTTGGAAGTTGTATATAGGTTTAATTTGTACACCTTGTTTCGTATGTGAATTGTAGTCAAAACTTTGTCTTTCCCATAATCCAATACAGATGTCACTATTGATTATGAGATATCTATATTTTGATTGGATTTTTTAAAGCATTATCCTTTATATTTGTATATGAGATTCTTACGAATTATTAACATTACACCAAAATACGCCTGAAAATTACTTCATTTTTTATTATTTATATTATAAATTTTAAAAGCGTACGGAAAAAAACGATTTTCATATTTTGAGGTGTGATAAAAACAACTTATATTTTACTACTTATATAAGTTATTCTACCTTGTGTGAATGATTGTCGTGGACTAAAACAATATTGTCATTTAGAGTATGAATGAAAGCTGTACTACATCGGATACACTGCCAACGAATTTTTCCGCTCGCCAATGTCTTATGTTTGCTAAATTTTTCAGAGTTGATTTGGACCATCATTTTTCCCCTGATGGATGTAATGTATTCAACTGCAACAGAAAATATTAATAATTATGTTTGATTAAAAAAATACGTTTAATTAAAATTATGTATGAAAAAAAAAACACATACAATTTTAATACGATCAAATCTCTAAATATAGAAATAAGCATTCGAGTTCTTTATATTAAAGCTAGTTTTTATTAAGTATTTGAGGTACTATAAGTATAAAAAATCTATTAAAATATTTTTACCTATTTCCATCTAGTTTTTGACGTACAAGCTTCAAAGAAATGTATTAAAAATTCACAAGTTATGAAAATTGATGAAATATAATAAATTGATTGAAAAAAAAATTCATGTATCGATTATTATTTATCGGCAGAAAATTAAACCTATTTGGTTTTTGAACCATGAAAACCAAAACACTATGAAATGATACTTCCACCTTCGTATCGGCGGCGGCGTTCAATAACAGCACAACACAGTAAACTTCATCGTGTAAGCAGTATACAAATTTCAAACTATAATACTCTATATTTAGAAAATATTAAGAATATTCTCAATAATTCTACTCTTAGTTGAAAACGTTAAAGTAAAAAGCATAAAATGAATAAGAAAGTGTTAATATTTAAGTTAAAAAGGAGAAATTAAATTTATGCAATAAAGGTAGGAAATATATTGCAAAACGCAATAAAAAAGATGCCAGCAATATTTGGCTCGGTTGAAGAAATGATGTTAATTGTCAAGTTAATTATTTATTCTAAAAATCTTCATTTTGATTTATTCATTTATTAACAGTAAATTACATATTAGTTAAAGAAAAAGTATCGGAGTGTAGTATTAATTATAGCTTGATGTAATGGGATAAGCCAAATCTATTGAGATTTCTTACTGAAGGTCAAAAATAATTGAAAAAATAATCACTCCGGATTTGTATCAAAAAGAGCAAACATGAAATATGTACAGAAAAAATATATGCATGCCTTATTTAATAATACACATAAAATATCAATATTTATTTTACCACTTCAAATTTTTGTTTTAAAACTATAAATACTTCAGAAATATATTTGAGAAAACTTTCTTGACCATGGATTTTTTAACAATTATATCACGTAAAAATAAATTTATAGGATATTTACAAGTAAAAAATATTTAAATAATATAACATTTTCTAAATAGGAAGAAGTGTCCTAAATACATGTATATTTACATACACTCGTACTATTATGTAGCTAGATTTTAAAATGGCACTTGTGTATTTGATTAAATCAACGATGATTATGAGTGTTATTGAGAGACAGAATCACATTATCAAATGTATGCACTACAGCGGTGCATCCCCGTTTACTGCACTGCCACCTGATTTTTCCAGTTTTATTTTTTGCATGCACACTAAACGAGTGGTCATTTAACCGGAGGCTTACTGTTCCCCTCGATGTTGTCTCAAAACGAAAGCCTGAAATGTTATGGAAACAAATATGCATTAATGAAATTGGCGATTTATAAAACTTTTCACTGAAACAATCTTGTTGATGGAAATCTGAATGTTATAAAGTTATATTATATAGTTACCTACTACTTAAAATAAAATGCATGTTTCGATTGAGTACCTATTTTAAATGACAATGAGCAGAACATGACGCAAGGCAGTATGCTACAAGGTGGACTCCCAGAGTTTTGAAGTTGAGACCATGGGAGAGTAAAAGAGACGTTGGGAGACCTCAAAACAGATGGGCCAACGATATAGCCCGCTGCGGGGGGAAGAAATTGCTATAGGAAGCCAATAATAGGGGAGGATGGAAGGGTACGGAAGAGGCTCAGTGGAGAGATGAAGGCTAAACAAGAAGAAGACCTATTTTAAAATAAAATATTTAATATTACTATGTTTCAAACTTTTCTCATATTTTATTAACAATTAGAGTTAATCTGAATGTCTTTCAATGATCATGGATTGATTTGTATATTCTACTGTGACAGTGACAGGAACATTAATTTCGGCTGCGAACAGAATCTAAAATAATCATTACGTATAATAATAACTAACCACAAAAAATGACATGTATTTAGTATTTTACATTAAAAATTACAATCAACTAAAAATACCTACTTAAGGATTTAAAAAAATACCACAGTGATTTAAAAAATAAAATGACTATTAAACGCACACGTATCTACTTAATTAAATATAATGCCAAGTTATCGAGTAATTTTAGATATAATTTGGTTGTTTAATTTTTTAGTTGATCGAGTATTTATAATATCTTCAAATAGGTATGTATGTTTATGTTAAAATACACAGAAATTGAATATAAGAAGGTTGGCGGCTGAAAATAATCTTCTATTTTGTAATAATTTTAATGTAAAACGCCAAATGTTTTAAAATTAAAAAATTCTAGGAGAGGACCAATTACATTTAAAAATATTGTAATTAATGTTGTGTGCATATGAGACTCCAAAGGATTATTTACTTAAATAACTTTATAATTTAATATGATCCCGATGAAAACGGCGAATAACTTGCATAATATGCAAATTATAGATACGTAAGTAGAAAAAAAAAAAAATTTATACTCCTGACGAATCTCCCGGATAGAGTTTATAAAATGTACAGTTCCCGGAGTGTCGAAAAATTAAAGTTTTCCCTCAGCTGACGTATTCTTTCTATGGCGTAGGGGTGATTTTTCAACAGGGCGTTTCCTATATAGCCGGGTAATCCAGGTAAAGATTAAACGATTTATTTTACTTACTAAAAATGTCTGTATATAAAGACAGAAATAAATGCTTTTGAATGTGTATTGTAAAAGAAGAACAACTCAAACCAAAAAGATTAATGATAGAATCTTGCAAGTTTAGGAATGGCAGGTCAAAATAAAATCAAACAACTAATTAATAAATACTTTATTTTTATTTCAATTTGTTAACCAATACTTATTTGTGAAAATAGAACCCGCTATGAAAAAGTTAATGATTATGGAAATCCTTGAACACAACAATTTTATCGTGGATCGTGTATATATTGGCGCGACAACCTTTTCCGACGTGTGTAGAGCAGATCCAACGAATTTTTGAATCCTTATTTTTATAAGAGTGCTGCGAATATCTTCTGTTATTAAATATCAGAATTTTTTTACCCTTCCTTGAGGTAATGAAATAACCTGAAAAAGATCAATTTAGGTATTACAATACCGTTTATCGATTATTTAAAATTTTGTATGAAAAATAATTTTACAATTTTTTATGCAGACTTTTCCTACTAGTAAATACTATGTCAATTTTTAAGTATTAAAAGTTAAATACCTACTATTAATTACCATCGGAGACACACATAATGCGAGATCGGAGAAGGAAATGAGGGATATTTAAACATAAATTTTTAATTAAACCTACAGACTCCTGCTACGACTTTATCTTACAGTTCAACTGCGAGTGCGGGCCATTTCATAGGAACGAAAGACAAAAAAAACGCTTCACACACAATCTACATGCGCTAGAGTATAATTTACGCGAACTGCTCGCATTTAAGTATCCGGTATGCATATGCATCCGCTATCTTTCGCGCCAGACATCCGAGGCATACATAATTCAGACACAATTATATACAAATGCCGTTTATTTACAAAACACTGTTGATGCATTGTTGACAACTTCAACTAAATATTTACACTCACAATACCCGGACAAGAAGTTCTAACCGATGGTCATCACAAAATAAGAGCTCTATTTCAAGCCAATGAAGATCAATACCTCGCAGTGTGGTGGTTAATGATTGTGGTTATTTTTCATAGATAAAATGTGATCTTCCAAGGTGGTCAACCTAGCTAGACAGCCCTTGGCCGAGTGAGTAGCACACCGCCAAACAACCCTCCCATTTGCACCTTTGCCTCTGGTTGAAAATTTTCGGCCGCCAATGAGAATCTGTGTTTTTCCTTTCTGAGACAGAACATATTGAACTGAAAGGGAAAATATTCAAATAAATAACTGTCAACTGGGTGATACACTACCGAATAGGGCAGGTTAAGCATAAAAATATACGAAGAAAAAACACCGTTTTACGCAAAATGATTTATCGTGAAATGTAAATGCGTATATTCAGATTTGAAATACATTTTTAAATCATTGTAGACATAAAAATACTAACTCGATCTACTAATCAAGACCTCGCAGTGTGGTGGTTAATGATTGTGGTTATTATTTATAGATATAATGTGATCTTCCAAGGTGGTCAGCCTAGCTAGACAGCCCTTGGCCGAGTGAGTAGCACACCGCCAAATAACCTTCCCATTTGCACCTTTGCCGCTGGTTGAAAATTTTCGGCCGCCAATGAGAATCTGTGTGTTTCCTTTCTGAGACAGAACATATTGAACTGAAAGGGAAAATATTCACAATAAATAACTGTTAATTGGGTGATACACTACCGAATAGGGTAGTTTAAAGCATAAAAATATATGAAGAAAAAGCATCCTTTTACGCAAAATGATTTATCGTGAAATGTAAATGCGTATATTCAGATTTGAAATACATTTTAAAATCATTCTAGACATAAAAATACTAACTCAAAATTCTATAGGGATAATAGGATTCGTGTTTTTGTAAGAAATTCTCTAAAACCGTTCCGAAAAAACCAATATAATCAAATTTTCAGGGTATTATAATTCTTTCAAGTATTATAATTCATTTTAGTTATTTTTTTAAAATAGAGAGTGCTTGGAGACATTTTAAGGTTGAGTTGCTTTGAGGTTTTATAAGAATAACTTTAAGAGAGAAATCATAAAAAAAATATCATGGATCATGTAGCGAAGCTAAAATGGCAATAGGCAGGGCAGGATGTCACAAGATGGACTCTTAGAGTTCTGAAGTGGAGACTATATTTATTGAGGCGTTTGAAGACCTCAAAAGAGATGGGCCAAAAATATAGCCCTTGCGGGAGGGAATAAATGACTACAAAAACTTAACAATAGGGAAGGATGAAAGGGTATGGAAGAGTCCTATATCCAACAGTGGAGAGATGAAGGCTGAATAAGAAGAATAAAAAGAAGCATAATTTAATAAATTAATGCAAACAAATATTATAATTATTTAAATACATAATGTACCGTTCCGACGGAAACACGTTACTCGTACGCCACATTCCATGGCTAAAGGTCGACTTCCAAAGCAGCGGTTGCAGCCTCCGTTACTTAATGGGTCCAATAGACGTGTGAAATATTCGAGAACGACTATTGAGTTCACCCGTCGCTCATTAAACACATATTTAATTTCACTATTCAAACTTTTTTTAATTTAAATAAAATAAATATAATGATTGCAGGTATTTTTGAAGCTGAAGAAAATAATAGTTTTTTAAACAATATTTTATTTCAAATCATTACCAATTTCAAAACTACATATACTCGTATATATGTATATATATTATCAATCATGTACTCGTACACACACGTACAACGCACGCAATCAGCGAGATCTCTTACATCGAGCGAAAAATGTTGTAATAATATAAAAAATACTTCACTTTTTGATTAGTATTCAATCCTGATAAAGGCTCAGCTCTGAGCCGAAACTATTTAGAGTTTATTGAAAAATCAGTTGTATCAAGTTGGATTAAAGTAAAAGTTCGTTTAAAGCACAGATTTTTGCGTTTCCACCAATCAAACAAACCGTTTCCGTAAAAATCTAAGCATGAAACTTACTTTTACCTTAATCCAACTTGATATAACCGGGCTTAAGTGGTGTCAACAGTGTTATTTTATTTTAAATATAAAATACTTCATTTTTTTTCAATCTATTCAGCAACATTGTAGATTGACATTTAAAAAAATATTTATTGTATTATTTGTATAAATCTACTTATATTATGTGATAATTACACCTACGTGTTTCGGAAATACCTTGCCATCGTTATTTTTTTGATATTTTTTGTTGATATTTTGACATATATATAACACCCTGACGATGGAAAGGTATTTCCGAAACATGTAGGTGTAATAAATCAAATAATATAAGTAGATTTATACAAATAATACAATCAATATTTTTAAAATACTTCAACTTACACAGTCCACGATAAGAAAAAAAATGACAACAAAAATTTACAATAGTAACGTTTTGAGGTAACTTTAGTTTATTAAATTAAATTTCCAAATTAGTAAATCACTAAAAAAAAGTTAAAATACTTGATTTATTTAAAAAATATATGATACCTGCCTTGATACGGTATCGAAGATTTAAACTACCAGACCTTTGAATGAATAATATTATCATTGCTTAGATAAAAATCAATGAATACTATTATCTTTCCTTAAATAAAAATCAACACAAGTAATACACTATTCATTATTAGTTCTGCAAGTTTTTGATAAAATACAGCTTAATGAAATATAATTCTGTTTGGATTTTTTCAAATTAAAGTAATAATGATCTATCAATGATTATGGTGATCGTGATATTTGACAACCACACCGTCGTCAACCGTAATAAAATAAGCCCTGCAGCCTTTGGCGAAGTTGGTCGAGCACTGCCAGCGAACCTTTCCATGTTTTGTCATCCTGTTCCGATAAAACTTTCTCCTGCCGTAGACCAG
This sequence comes from Agrypnia vestita, assembly GCA_016648135.1. Classification (NCBI taxonomy): domain Eukaryota; kingdom Metazoa; phylum Arthropoda; class Insecta; order Trichoptera; family Phryganeidae; genus Agrypnia; species Agrypnia vestita. Next base: position 162,317 of record JADDOH010005778.1, on the reverse strand, counting down.
GATCGTTCTGCCTTTTCGAGAAGTAAGAAACTCGACTAAAAAAAGAAAAATTAGACTGAAAATAACTCAGTCGGAATGGAAATAATGCAATATGACATTAAATATAGAACGAATAATAATATTAGAACCTTCAAAAAGTAATCCTCCTTTAATAGCATAACAAAAAAAGCGATAAGGTACAACTACTAACTACAATACAAAAAAAAATACATTATTAAAAACGTTATGAAAAAAAAACAACATGAAACCCGACATATGTTGTTAATTTAGCATAAATGATATTACTGAACGGGATGTGAAATAATACAACATAAATAACATTATTATATTAAGGGCCCTGTACACATTGGCTGAGGTTGGCCCAAAGTAAGTTTGGCCCAATGTGTACAGGGGTTTTTGGCCGTGCGTAGAGACGTTTGCCAAACTTGGCTTGCTAGTCGGTTTTTCGAGCACACATCAAAAGAAAGAGGCGTGGCTCAGCTAGGGTTGTCAACTTTTTTTTACAAGAAATAAAGTATATTTAGGTCTGAGAAGAATATTAAACAGTACTTTAGAAAAATGAACAGTATTTTATTTTAGAGCTTCTCGCACAACTTATTAATTTACACTCTTTTTTAAAAACTTCATAAGCCTCACCACAATTATAACTAAAATTAAAATAAATGAGGAGCTATTTTTTTATTAAATTAATATTTGCTCTATTTCTATCCTCCCGCCACTTTGCATTCATTACTGAAAAAAATCTTTCAGTAAATGCTGAGGTGGCGGTAACAGAAAGTAGATATGAGACAATTTTAATAATATTTTTAAATTCTTCTGAGGTGTTTACTAATAAATGGCTCCACTTTTGACCAGTACTCATTTCAAGAAAGTCTTTGCCTTTGAAGCCACATATTTGAAATTGCTTGCACAGCACATAGCCCCCTAACCCATGTTAAGTAGCTTAATCAATGTATGTGAAAATTATAAAAAAATATATACAGGTGTACCAGAGCCAGCAGCAGAAACTTGGCCGATAGATTCCTGCCTGTGTTATGAGCCTAAAATACTCAGGCAATCATGACCTAATATCAATAGTTATGGAGATATGCAGTATCAAAGTGCATTTTTTCAATATTTCTGACTTATTTTTTGCAAAAAGTTGAACTATCATTACAGTAACTTATATCGATTATGAAAAATTTATTTGTTTCAAGAAAATTTAAATAAAATGATAAATGGCAAAAAAAAAACTTTTTTCAATTTTTGCAAGGTTATTATCATTTTATTCGACCTGTATTAAAGAGAATAAATTTATTATAATCTACATAAGTTACTGTAATGATAGTTCCACTTTTTAAAAAAATATGCCAACTTTGATACTGCACATCTTCATAAAATGCAAGTGTGCCAGTGCGCCCCTGTCGCTCTCAGTCACAGCGAGGTTGGCCGATACGTTGGCTAATGTGTAATCGCTGTCCGCTATTTTGCGAGGTTGGACGAGACGTTGGCTCTGCCGAGTTGGGCCAATGTGTACAGGGCCCTTTAAAAGCAACATTGAACAATACGACGTGAATAATATTACTCGAACAGACATGAAAGTAGTCCCAAGTACCTAAGCAAGGAAATTTACTTACACATAAGCTGTCAAAAAGTGTAGGTATAAATAAGTGCTTTTAAAAATAAACATACTTGTTCAAGAAGTGTAAAAATGCCATTGATAATCCAAAACAGGATATTTAGCTGTAAATGGTTACGGATATTTTATACGAACCATATGTTTTTCCGAGAGACAATTCTCGACGTTTCGTTGAAGTCGTATTCAACGTCATCAGGAGAACGACCTGTATCCGCGGAGGCACAGGGCGGACTGATTCCTCCGCGGGACAGGTCTTTCTCCTGATGACGTTGAATACGACTTCAACGAAACGTCGAGAATTGTCTCATATTGAAGCATATGGTTCGTATAAAATATCCGTAACCATTTACAGTTAAATATGTCTAACGACCATAATAATAACCTTAACTCTTTAACAGGATATTTAAGTTATTAAAATGAAAACGTATTCATGAACGCATTTTTAGATAAGTTGCAGCAATACCAACGAAATCAGTGTTACTTCCCAGGGTCGGATTGGCGACCCGATCATGCTGGGACGAACCAACAAATGAACACTTTTATAGTGGTTTTCAAATAATATTTTTAAATTGATTTATTATTTTTTAAGTTTAAACCTACTTTATGGAAAACTCTTTTTCCAAAAAAGTGGACACATCATTATATTTGATATTAAAAATAGTTAAAAAAAAACAATTTTCTCTATAATGAAGCACGTCGTTCCGCAATTAAAGCAATAATGACCTTATTCAATCTCATTCAATATTTAAAATAATAACTTTTTAGTTTTTAGTTTCCCGTAACTAATAGTGTTTCGCAATTTATATAATCATTGTTATCTGCACGTTGAATATTTATAAAAAAAGAACGCATGCATGCAAAGTTGGTGGCGACTAGGTATTATTTTTTAATTAACAACTATTTTAGAGTAGACATTAACATAATATTTTGAAAAATCCGTCCTTATAATACCATACTAATGCGGTAATTCAAATTTTAGTGACTATGAATTTATTATAAAATGAGGGAATCGGGAATTAAGTACCACAATCCAATAGACGAAATTTAAATAAACGTTTTTTAACTGATTTTAAAGCCAGAGCGGAGATTTTAAAATTAATATGTAAAATGCTTCTAAAACAAGCATTAAAAATCAGTTATCAATTGTAAAATTGACACTATTTGCCAGATAATCATATTCAAACACATTGTCCTGTATTCTCGTCTGTGCATTGGCGCTTCTGTTTCTATGTAATGTCTCAAATGTAAACAATAATGAAGAAACAAAGTGATACTATAAAGTTTACAACTAATGACATTTAGAAAAATAATTAAATTTAAAGTAAGTGGTTCTATTTATACATAAAATTATTAGTGAACACCACACCTTTGAATTCTTAAGAAAAATTTTAAAAAAACACACGAACGTGATTATTGCACAAGAAAAAAGATGAAATAAGATTACCTTTCAGAAAGAAATAAAGATAGCATATTTCAATCATGCACAATGGAATGAAATTATATTAAATAATACGGGTGACATAAGCGATGAAAATAAAGGATGTGTTTTTAGAGGCGGAGATCTTTAATATAATAAATTGGACCTTCAGATTACGCCATGTGCGCGCCAGCCACGGGGACCACATGCCCGAAATAATATTCAAATATTAATGCCATAAAATTATCTATTAAATAAAATGGATATTAAAAACATTTTTCCGTGTTATATTTTAATTTAAAGTTTTCCGCCTCTAAGAAAACACCTTTAGTATAACAACTTTTAAGAGGAAGCCAAAAAAATATGTGATACTTACTTTTGAATAAAATTTGAAATAACTATATGTAATTCTGTTTATATTAGGAAATATACAATTATTCTGTTACCTACTTTAAGAAGAAAAAAACGAAGACAGTAATAAAAATTGTTTATTAAATAAAAATTTGGACATTTAAGTTTATTAATCAACTATGTCTTAACTTATTAATAATTTTCATATTATGGTGATTAAAATGTGCATTTAAATGTGCAAAATAGACGAAAATTCGTTAATTTCTTAAAATATATCACACAAACACAGATAATTCATATAATATTATAGAAAAAATTTCCGGTCCGTATATCACGTGTGAAAATTAATTAATTAAATTTTAGACTACTTATAACCAAGATTTGATCATAATAGGTTATTGTTATGAATTTACAGTTATTTTTAATAAATTTTAGCGAATATGCCATACGATGCTGTTGAACATTAGTAATTTATCCGAAATAAATAAATATTACATTTCTACAACTTTGTTGTTAAACAATGTTTAAATAAGTAAAAACAGGTAAATCTATTTGTCAACTTTTAATATGAGCATTCGGGAAAGATACTTTATTTTTCGCGGATTTTCGGCTAAGACACGCCTCCTACATAAATTACCCCGTAACATCGAGGTTTGATTATACTTGGCAAAAAAGTAGACAAAATAATGCAGGAAAGATAATAAATTCGAATGAAAGATAATGAATTCTGATCTAGTCTAATCATTTAAATACATCGCAAAAGAGCATTTAAAAAACATTTTAAAACTTCCAATCAGAATGCCCTCAAAAGAGATTTTCAAATATCTTGACGTGCCGAACATAACAAATATATGCCAAGAGCATTCTCTTACAACAATTTAAAGACACAAAATAAAACAATAGATATAACACGGCATATAAAAGTAAAATGGTAAATAGAAATATACCAACTTTCAACACAACTTTTGGCCAAAGAAGCTATATCTATTTTGCAACAAAACCCTACAACATCCTTCCTCCAACTTCCAAAAATTTTGAAAAGATTGAAGAGTTCAAAAAAAAATAAAAGTATGGCTAAATGAAGTCGATGCAGATAGGTACATTAAAAGGAATATTACAAACGACGTAGAAATTTAAAAATGGAAAATAAATAGGTATAAATTAGTCCGCCTCAGCATAGGAACCCCTAGGGACTAAGAACACAAATAATAACATTGTACATACACACTATTATATTAAATACGTTAAATTGTATCTGAATAGAACGTAAAAAAAAATAATAAAAAAAGTCTGGTCACATGTTTACAGACGTATATGTAGTGTTGACAAAATAATGATTCTCTTGTGCCACGAGGAATGTTATTATTTTCTCAGCGACTACTTAGCAACGTATACCTCAATTAATGGTTATGGCAATCATTAAACTTGACAACACTATTGTCAATAGTGATAAAGTAAGCCTTGCACCCTTTGGTGAAATTAGTGGAACACTGCCAACGTACCTTCCCGTATTTAGATATATCCTTGCGGTAAAATTTCTTTCCGCCATACACGAGAAGCGTATTACCCTTTTGGGAAGTGATGAACTGAACTAAAACAAAAATTAAAACAATTAAATATGCACCAAAAAATATCAGACGGTGATTTTTTTAAATAAAGATTAATAAACAAATTATTACGTGTGATTCAAAATAAACAAGATAGGTAGCAAGAATTTTAATAATAATTTAAGGGCCATTTACCTGATCAGTAGCAATGGTAATCGTTTAGCAAAAAGCGTAGATTTTTACGAAAACGGGTTGTTTGATTGGTGGAAAACGCAAAAATCTATGCTTTTTGTTAAAACTTTTTTTTTAAATAATACAAAAATAGGTACGCTTAGACAGGTATTCATGTAAATAATGATACATTCAACATCAGCTTAATTAAATAATAATAGATTATCCAAAATATACAATGCGTTATTCAAATATTGTTTTAGTCTACGAACAGTGTGAGAAAAATCATAGAAAATATAAAGAGCACCTATGAGCCCGGTTGTATCAACATAGTTTATTTAATTATTTTATTTTAACGATTTTCTTCAATACATTAATACAAATATAATTAAAAAAAATTAAAAAATTGGAAGTCCCCAGGCAGCAAAAGCATGCTGTTATAAGAGGACATCAAAAACTATACATATATACTTAATAACTATAATAAAGAAGAGCTATACACAATAAATTTATTACTTAACAACTTTTAATTATACATAAACACATCAAATTCTTAAACAATCGCGATTTCTTCTCCAATACAAGCTCTCTCAGTTTGTTGTTGAAGAGTCCTATATTATTTAACTTCTCCATGTCACCAGGAAGTCCATTATAGAACTCAACGGCTGTATAAAGGAATCCATGCCGTTTTCTCTATCTGTTCTCGGCATATCATTATAGTAATAGTTCGTTCAAAGCATAAATTTTTACAAAAACGGGTTGTTTGATTGGTGGAAAAGGCAAAAATCGATGCTTTAAATTAAAGATTACCGTAAACCCAGTTGATGCAACCGGCCCTTATTGAATAGTAAATTAACAATAGTAGTAATAATAAAGTAATTAATTTTTTTTTCTATAAATTCGAATATCGTATTTATGAACAATTATAAAATAATTCAAAAATCTAGCGTGTAACGAATTTGAATGATGAATTATTTTGTTAAAATTCTTAAACATAATGAAAACGACGAAAGATAAGGAAATGTAGGCTAGGAATTTTTTCCTTGTACGCAAAACGTCATGGCACACTGTCCAGCTGCAATGACGTGCGTTTTTGTCACTCAAAATTTCAATTTCTCTCAAGTCATGAAATATTAAAAATGTCAATTTTATTTTCCACTTATTTGGTGGAATATCACAAGACAATAACTAATAATATTTTAAAATTTAAAAAAATATATAATCCCCGTTGGCAACCGTGTGCGTGTCCCTGCCTATTTCTACAGGTAAACAATCGATTGAAACCCTACGGTCGTAGGTAGGTACACAATACATATTTAATAATAATAGGTATGTAAGGGAAGCTTGGTCCCCTCTGCTAAATGCAAAGAGACCCTTCGATTTTTTTTTACTGGCGCACCCTCTTGTAAAACGTTTCGGTAAGGTCCACCCCGTGTTATTCGTTAAAATAAAATGAGTAATTTGGTATATTGTAACACTCGAAATTTTTTGACCTAATTATTTAAAGAAAAGGGATTTCTAATTTATGTAATGTAGATATTTCATACAATATTAAAATTAAGTGTACCTAGGTTTGGGTAGATGAAACATTTTGCGTATTCTTAATAATATATCTTATTGAAAGAATATATTTCAACCAGATCAATGACTTCTTCTTTAAAAATAGCAAAATAAGTTTGGGATGACATTATTAATATAATAAAAAATAAATTAAACTTAGTTTTCACCATTTTTTTATATTGAAAATATCAACATGTTTTGGCAACAGGCCTTTGGCCCCTTCGTCAGGATACAAATGTATACTAACAAAAAATTTAATTCAAAAATCGAAGTATAGACAATTAAAATATTTAAAAAGTTGTACCTATGGAAAATGAACAATAATAAAGTACCTACCTACTTAACATGAAAATAAATTTAAAAGATATCTATTTGTAAAAAGGACCTGGTTATTTAGAATTTGAAAACTAAGTTTATTTTATTAATTATATTAAGTAGATCAATGATTAGCCATCACTGATTAAAGCATTATTAAAAAGATGTGTCAAAACCCTTTAACTAACATCATTAATATTTAAAATAGAAAAATACAATGCAATCGTTAATAATTCTCTGAAAAAGTGAAACAATCATTTAAAGCAAGGCTTTAAAACCAACTGGAAATATGAAAAATTTGTTGACTGATATCGGCATACAATGATAAATTATTATTCTTCTTCTGAGATAGACATTATTGGAGAATTCTCACATGGTTCAAAGAATTCTTAGGTGTCACAAACATGGACGTACGGCAGCATCTGTGGAGTGAGTAGCGAAACTATTCGTTCAGAGTAAATGAGGAACCGAGCAGAATTTTAAAAAGGTTTTAACGAAAAAGAATGTCAAACAATACTAACAATACAAATCTGACAATATTGTACCATTTTTTCTAAACATCCGTAGAACTATCAACATAAGGAGCAACAAAGTTGCCATAACTATCTCATATTAAATAAATATTTTAACTAAACTATTTCCATAGTGCACAAATATTATGTTTCATCAAAGTCCAGGATAACATTTAATTTGTTGTTATAATTTGGTTTCCAAATACTAAATTAAACGTTATATTGTTAATCTATTTAACAATAAGTATCGAAAAAGGATAGTAAACAAAAACTTCAAAACTTACCAAAATTATGAGTTATAAAATTTCCTTATCGCTTTATTCCAATCAATTAACTTTACACTTATTTTAATTATAACGATCGCACTATTCAAATAAATAAATAATGTAAATATGTATACAAATGCGTATTCTGTAATGTTCGGATAAAACAAAAAGTACATAAAATAGGTTAGGAATTCACAGTTCTTGTTGACAACAATTGATATTTTAGGTTAGAATACAGTTGAACTGGTAAGAACACAATACACTCTAAATTCCAAGAACTATATCCTTTCAGCGCATTAACATACTGTAACACCGTAAATTAAATAGTATCAGAGTCTTATATATTATAAACACAGTTGTAAAAACAAGTTTGTAAACAGTAATTATTTAATAAACTTTGACAGACCGCGCAGATTTTTGACAGCCGCTCGGTTCAAATCATAGATAAAACAGCAAACCGTACGAGTAGAACGAAACCTCAGGGCAGGTACCGAATATCTTTTCAGGGGTCAGAGATGGCGCTAGCGTACAATAAAATCCACGAATTCCTCAACGAAGCTCCAAATAATATGTGTGCTCACAAAATACATGAAATATTATTTTAAAATTAATGTCCTCATTGAAATAAATTTCCATGGTATTAAAAACCTTACATTTAAACACTTATTTGGCAAAGATGGAAACGTGACCGTTGGATCAGAATCTACAATAAACTTTTGTTAATTATTTATCTATCTAGCTCGGAATGAATGGACAATTTAAAATGTTGGCATCGTGCTTGATGATAACACTGGCCTAGTGATCAGGTGACTTGTGAGGTTAAATCACCTTAACATTATAAAAAAAAGTATTTTATCTTTATTACATAACATGTAGCTTAAGGAATAATCTGAATATTCACTTATCAAAATTCCATAAATTGAGTGAGTTATAGTAATTTGAAGTTAGCTTGGTAGATGATAATATTCCTTTACATTTTTCTCGAAACTCTCTTTTCAGACATGAGAATATTTCCAAAAGTGTAAGACTGATTTGGTTCAAATTTTACATATATCTTACTTATAACATTGACAATAAATCGAATTAATGATTTTTATGCTAAAATGCGCCGGTCGTCAATATTATTAATTTTTCACTTGTTTTTTTAGGAAAAAATTAAGAATATTTTATAAATGATATCATTTGCACAAAAAAATCTATTTTTCGATATGCAACATCATAGAAAAATATAATTTAAAGAGAAAAAAAATTAACATTTTCATTTCACTCAAACCCTGGAGTCATGATTGTCTCCACCAGCTGCGCGCGGTATTGCGAGTAAGCACATAACATCGCCATTTTGAAAATTTCTAAATAATTTATTAATTAAAAATATTAACCAATGTATGCCGTAAAAATAGGATAGTAGACACAAAGATTTTATATGTGAAATAGTCACATATATTTTTTTTTTAAATTTGAATATATTTTTTAATGCCTCACCACCGTGAGGTATCAAAAAATACATCCCGGTAAGAAAACATTCAGCTGTCTGTGGGCTTCAGCTCCTCCAATGCTGCTGATCAAACAAACACTCCTTATTTATGTGTTAAGTAAAACGGATATTTTATTTTTTACGAACCGTATATTTATTACTGAAAAGAATATCTCGACGTTTCGCCGAAGTCTTATTCAGCATCGTCAGGAGTGCGTCCTATAACAGTGGAGGTGTAGGCCTACACCTCCGCTGTGATAGGACGCTTTCCTGATAACCCTGAATAAGACTACAGCGAAATGTCGAGATTTGCTTCTCAGTAAAATATACGGTTCGTATAAAATATCCGTTTTATTTAACGCATAAATATGTCCAACGACCGTAATTATAAGCTTAATTCTTTAATAAGCAGCCTTTAGATTGAAAACAATTGATATATAATCTGACATGCACCAACATAAATATTCCCTGAATGTTTTAAAATATATGTTTTTAATGTAAATAAATATATATATCGCTTGCTTTCCGGTGTTAAAAAAATTTTCTTGGGATTTTATTAAATCAATTTTAGTAAAAAAAAAAAAATATTGGCAACTTTCTAACATTTTGAGCGTAAATTTCATTTTTATTTTTTAGAAAGAATCATGTTTTTTCATTTTCATGAAATATATTATTTTAATAAAATGCGTGTACCTAACTAAATGCATATTAAAAGAGTTCCTTTAACATTTTTGTTTTACGGGTGAATACCTAACTATTCAAAAAAGCTTCTTAATCTCGCTGATTTTCCAAGAATAACTGATTTTTGAGGGATGCTTTTTCAGTATTGTGTTCATGATGAGCGTAATATTTAACCACCATGTCCTGAATAGTTTTGATATATGCCTTGCAGCCCTTCGAATGGTGGGTTGAACATTCCCAGCGAGCGCGTCCGTGAGACATTTTGTGTTTCATGGAGAACCTTTGACCTTGGAACAATATTTGAGGTCTTCCTCTTTGTGATATCACGTATTGGACTGAAAAAACAAGGAAATATTTTTTTTAACCAATAAGAACCAGTACAGTACCTTCGAAATGTGTTTTATTATCAATACTGGATTTAGAGATACGTATTAGCCTAGTTGTTTTTCCGTTCTCAAAATCAAGAAAAGGAAAATTACAGATTTAAGTATTACAGATATCTCTCCGTATATGAAGAATATATAAATGAAATAAAATTGTTACATAATATAACGTAATAGAAATGAAATAAGTTAAATTAAAATTAAATAAACAAAATCTTCACCCTGCAATTATGAGAATTGAGAAAAACGCGTTTCTAATGGATTTTCTAGCCGCAGAGCGGTAATTTTAAAATTAATATTCTGCTCCTCCTAAAATGTTTCTAGAACATACAAGCATGTTTCAAAGAGTAGTTATCAATTATATTGCCGCTAATTGCCAGACAATCACTCTCAAACACGTCGTCCCCTAATTTCGTCAACTGCTTAGTGGCGGTTTTGTTTCCATACCTCTCAAATACAGATAGCAAGAAGCAAGAATAGGCTTTATTATCAACTTGTTAGACATTGAAGATAAGATAGATAAAATGTCACATTCCTTTATTACATATTTGATATTTCAGAATACTTACATAAACAAAGTGATGTCAATGTCCAATAATAATAAACTCCAACAAATAAGCGACAATAAAAACAAATCGCCGCCTGTAAAATATTTATTGTAAAGTTGGAAAAATACAATAAATGGCTTTAATTTCGTAGCCAAGTCCTTAACTACAGTATTTTTTAATGTTCGTGCTTGTCTCGAAATTGCACGATCATGTGATTGTAGGTGAGAACAAAGGCCTTGCATCCTTTGAAGGATCGGCAGCCCCAACGCATGACACCTTTAGAGGTTTTCGACCTGAGTGTGTACTTTTTGCCATTAAATAAAATGAGATTTCCGCCCCGCTGAGATGTGACGTACTCTGCCGAGACTGGAAAATAAATATTGCTTATGATTATTAACGATTATTATCAACAGCAGTGGCGAGGCGCACTGCTGGCAGCGATATGCGACTCCCAAGGTTGTTCTAAAGGTGGGTACCAGTAAATGATGTGCCATAGACCAGACAGAGACGTAGCTACTAGTTATGGTTAAACTGTTATTTTAACCGGTTACACGAGGTACTATTATTTAAGATTTATGTCTGATTGTATCGATGTTTGGTATTTGAGATATAACTGTTGTCTAGTACCGATGGTTGCCCGTCATGCCAAAAATCAGTTATCAATCATCGTTACAAATACATAGAAATACAGACACAAATCTCAGATAACGGCTGTTGTGTAACCGGTTAAAATACCATCACTAGTAGCTACGACTTGCTAGACGTACTGACCCATCCGAAAAAGATAATATTGTTATTTAGTGATTGTTACTGTGCTGTGGTGATTGTTATTATATTATTGTGCCTATTTAAATATAAAATTATATATATATGCCATTACTGCACAACTGTTAGGTTAGGTGTTGTAAAGTGATGATGCATCATCGCATATGTAGACATAAAAAACACAGGATGCAATTTCTCTCCCTTGGGTTTTTAATGACAATTATTTGTGAATCCCTTATCCTCCACATTCCCCTCAATCAACTATCTTACCTATGAGATCATGTAGATTTACGACTACTTTCCAAAGGTCGCATTACAAAAGTCTTAAATGCAAATTAATAAGTATTTACATGGGTACAAATAAATACCTCCTGTAAATTTTTGACTGTTGGGGTGGTAGTTACCAAAAAATGGGAACAGGCATAAATCTATGTCGCGTTGATTTTTTAATGTTGGGGTAACAATCACCAAATAACAATACTGTTAATCTTAGAATAGGTTAGATAACTCTACTCTGAGATGAAAACTTTGTTCGCTCTCGACCAGCAGCACCTCGCTGCAGAGACGTCGCACTACTCGCTCATAGACTAAAGGCGGTTGTCTCAAGTTGGATTAAAGTAAAAGTTCGTTTAAAGTATAGATTTTTTACGGAAATATGTTGTTTGATTGGTGGAGAATGCAAAAATCCATACACAAAACGAACTTTTACTTTAATCGAACTTGATACAACCGGGCCTGAGACCAGTGACCGCCAGACTCACGTTATAGTATCAAACCTGGAATATCGTTTGTGGATGTACACTATTGTAGGTGCGATGTTCGGATATTATGACATTTGAGTTTGGGTGATTTCGGCAGATAACATGTAACATGCACAAAAAATGACTTTGTAAAACGCAAAAATAACATTTAATATATTTATCTGGATATATTAAACATTTCCAGACGCTTTTCGCGGGATATTTCTTCCACCCGGCGATTTGAAGCTCTATGAATAATCATTTCCTTTTAGTTATAGTAACAAATCTGAATTTTATATATTTTATTCGGGCCACTATTTTACAACATTGCCTGATACATTATATTTTAACGTTCTACTTACACATTTTTTGCACCTGTATTATCTGTTTTCTGCCAAAATCCTCCGAACTCAAATGTCAAAATATTCAAACAAGTACTGTAGTGTACATGTTGAGAAAAATATTTCAGGTTTGATACTATAACGTAAGTCTGGCGGTCGTTGGCTCCTACTCTATTACGCTTATAATTTCAAAAACAATCATTTTTAATTTTGTTTATTTGAGTGCAGACACGTACAATTACCTTATTGATTCCCTTGTCTACTGTATTCACAAATTCTGAATTGAACCAGTTGGCATTAATGTTGCGAGATTTAATAGGTACTGACTCACGTTGACCTATAGTTGTGAAGGCACATGGGATAAACAATTGCTTCCTTACAATACACTAATAAACAATCCTCTTCAATTTACGTCGTATAATCGTATTTTGTCATATCAAGGAACGGTAACACGTTTATTGTTTCATATGTAAGGTTGTAGAACTCTATAATCCCATATAAAATAAAAACAAAATTGTTTTTTAGTTCTACTTGATTCATTTTTGTGAGAAGCGTTTCGCCTAATGAGAGCATTATCAATCAATAAGGACTGTTAATTAATGCTATGTAACACCTTCAGTTTTAGTTTTACATTCACTATTTAGATAAAGCTCAAACCATAAACACAAAAAATCAGAGAACTATCATGTAAATCATAACACTTAAATTCATTTTTGATAAATAAATTTTAAAATATTAAATGATTTATTTAAAAAACTAAAAACAATAATGGAAAAGCACATCACAGGTCATCCGTTATGCTCATGAAGAATTAGTGTAAGTACATATCATTTTGGAAACAGAAAAAAAGGGATTAGGTGCATAATTCGTTCAGTTTGTGATGTTTAATTAATATGTAAGAAAATTCAGTTCAATTTTTTAAAAAATGCCTTAAAAACAATTATCATACAATTTGTTAAAAAGTAAAAAATAAATTACCGGCAATTATAAATTTATTTACCGGTAATTTAGAGAAGGAATTAAGCTATGCTCACCGAAAATCGGTAATGCATGTCCTGGTGTCGACCAACGACTATTGTATGCAAAAAGAGCACGAACCATTAATATTGTAGGACTGAAATCTGACCGTTAAAACATTCGACGATATACAAAAGAATAAAATTGACATTGTACATTGTATAAATGAAGCCGAAGCGAAAATGGTGTGCCAAAACAGAAGAATGGCATTCTATCCTCTTTGCCTACTCTTGCGGTGAAACAGGGTGGTGGCTAGTTAATGAGTTAGTTGATATGATAGATGATAGATAATTCTTAGTGTTTGGTAATTTCGTAACGTGAAGAATAGGGAACCATTATTGGAAAAGAAACAAGATTTTTATTTACACGTTTGGAAAAAATTAAATAAATAATCAGGAAGAATAATATGAAATATTAAAATCTGAATATGTTAATTAAAATTAAAAATAATGTCAAGCCACAAAGTGTTTTCTTGCTTTGAAAATTGAATATGTGAATTATTTTAATAGGAATATTACGAGATGTATCTTTTATTTGGTTTTCTTTTCAAAATATATGCTTGGGAAAAAGTCATGTTTCTTGTTCTCACTGCATGCGCCTGGTTAAAGCGTTATTTTTATCTGATTGTATCGATGCTTAGTAAACAAAGAATAAATATTGTCTAGTGCCGATGGTTGCCCGTCGAATTGCGAGAAATTAGTTTAAAATCATCGATAAAATCAGATACGAATCTCAAATAACCGTAGCATGAATAAACGGTTAAAATACCATCACAAATCAGTGGAAATGTTCTTTATTGTACTTGATAATCACACCGTCCAGCGTGTGAACGAAGGCTCTGCACCCCTTGGAGTGGTGCGTAGAACATTCCCAGCGTTTCAAGGCTCTATTTACTCTAGAGTTTGTAGAATATCTTCTGCCCTCGAATTGTATTTGTGTGTGCCCTCTCTTCGACAAGACATAATTTGCTGAAAAATACCAACTGATTAAGAATACAAATATTTTCGTCCTTTTGCATAAAATACACACATCTGACATGCTTACTTCTTAATTGTTGTTCGGCCGCATTCTGAAAATAGCAATATTTTATTTCGTAGGGGCGTTAGAACAAGAAGCATACTTAAATACTTCGAAAAGAAATCAAAATAAGATATATATATATATCTGATGATATTTCAATCACAAAAAGGCCGGCGCCACACTGCGCGTAGAGTGCCACCACTATAACTTGGCGTGCCAGGGAGGGCGCCCCTGTCGCGAAACAGAAGTTGACAGGTTGTAAATTTATTACACAATACATAATGTACTGAATGTCCGGTGGCCAGTGTCAGAGCCTTCAATATAAATTTGGTCGGGTAACAGCGCGCTACGCGGCGGCCGCTCTATCTGTCAAACTGTCAGACGGTAATATCGGTCCATTATTTGCTTTTTTAGCTTCGCAAAACTTGAATACTTCATTGGCAATTGTTCTTGTACCACCCCGGACTGTTTTGGTTGTTTTGGACATAATAATTCAGTGTATATTGGTAATCAAGATGTCACAGCTCCCGAGCAAATACAAAATTGTACTGAATTACAGGGCGAGGGGTTACCGCCGGGTGTGGGCGGGGCGGGTTTTAGTTCCAATCTTGCCGCATGCCAAGTTATGTTGGGCAGGCAATATCTTCCGCTGCGTCTTTTCCGTCGCGTCAAATCGGCAAAGCAAATGAACCGACCGATCATCCGCGAAGTGTGTTTGATAATCGCATATTATATGGAAAGAAATGTAGCGGCGTTCCGCGACCGAAGAGACGCGACGTTTTTCTTAATTTAATATTTCATTATATTCTGCCAGATAAATATTTAATTTCGATTTTTTTCGTTCCAAATATATTATGTTTAAATAAAAGTCATATTTCTTGTTCTTACTGCACGCTCCTACTATTGCTTGTTTATGTTTAAGAGCTTTCTGATTTATTAATTTCATTTTTTTTTTTTATTAATTTCATTAATTCATTAATTTCACACCTGTCAAACTTAAAACGTCAATATTGACGGCATTATAATGTTATACAATAGCTATTAAGGTACCAAAATAGGAATATTCCTATTTTCCCCATGTGGCCAGTTATCTCAGCGTCACTTGTTCACGTGATAGAAGGACTAAAGTAAACGAACAAAGATGGTGGATGTTAATATTACCAGGAACGACATTAAAAAAAGAAGTATCACGATGCTCATTTATGTTACAATCACCAACCAAGTCGAGGATCTATAAATTTTTTATGTTAAATTGTTAGGAAACTTCCAGAGAAGATCACAAGCCCAAGGACCACAACCAAAAGAGAGTATTATAATCTGAATATTATTTACAATTTATTTTATCATTAAGCCATTATTCATTATTTAATTTATCAAAAAAAAAATTAATTATGTCATATTTAAAATGTTCATAAAATATTTATACTTTGTACTCTAATGTCTCTCTAGGACCATCTAATTGGGTCAAGAATAACCTGTTGATATCGTGTTTGTTAAAAAATAAAATAAAATAATGTTAACGAAGAAAAATAACAGTTTTTATTAAAAATGTTGAGAATAATTTTACATTAAGTAAACTACAATTACAAACACATTACACTACATTAAAATTAATATGACGGGGTGTAAGGAGTTTTCTATATTTAATCATATAGAGATTCTATTTAATCAAGATCAATTTTAGTGATATTGTGCGAATATACCATACCATAAATAGATATTCAATAATTTTTAAAATGATGTCTTATTTAATTAAAGAAGAAAATATATTTTATTCCATTTTGCACATATATGTATGTCACGGTACGCGGCTATGGGAGGCAATTGGAACAGGAAAAATTTTAAATTTTTTATTATTTATTAATTACTTAAATTAATTTCATCAAAAAATCACTGGACACAAGCTTTACTACAGCACTTTTCTAAAATTTACTATCACTGAATGTTTCAATACGCCTACTTATTATCCAATTTCTTAATTCGCACTAATTATATATATTTCAATCGTCCGAAGAACATTTTTTATTACGCTGTTTCTATTGCATCGATCACTTTCTCGAATATTCTGTTCAACTTCATGCTGATTTATTATCGCTGATATCTCTCACGCGCTGACAACACACGCCGCACGGTTCACTTGTGGACTTCTATGGCTTTTGGCACGCAGTCAACAGCGCAAAAACTGATAGCGTATCGGCCGGCCAGACCGGTCCCCTCTATATAAGTTAAATGTCGCGTCGCATCGTTTCGAAAACTTATGAGATGAGTCTAGTCGATAGTGTGTAATTATTTCTAATTTTAGTTTAAAAGGAGTGCTGTAAAATCGTCGACTAGGTGCAATCCTTTTCCGATTCTTCTACCTCGTTGCAATATAATAATATTGTATAATATATAAATAATATTTTATATTTTTGGAAATCGAAGCGACCCATGTTTTAAAAAACTAATGGATGTAGACATTTGTTATGTTGCACTTTACAAAAAAATATACTTAAAAATCTTAATTACAATCAAATATAAAGAAAAAGTAAATCCCTTAAAAATATTTCACTAAAAGGATTATTATTTTTCTTTATCTTCTTATGAACAATTGCTTTATAGAAAAATAATGGTTGTAAAAGTTGATGTAATGGTAGAGCTTTTCCGATGAGTGATTATATTTGTTGAACGAATAAAAACATGAAGAATAAATAGAATATCCCACAAACAAAAATATGTCGTATACTCAATGAGAATGTTCATTTTTCATTAAGACAATAGTGTCATTGATGGTGAACAGGCAAGCCTTGCACCCCTTGGGAAGGTGGGTGGAGCAGGCCCAGCGAGTCTTCCCGCTGGAGCTGGTGTTGAACCGGCAGAAGGTATACTTCCCCAATTTTATCAATGTTTTCCCCCTCTGGGACGTGACATACTCAACTGAAACAAAACAATAATCTTATATTAGAAATCGCTTTATTTTTATAATGTTAAAAAACCAAGCACACTCTGAATAATACTTGCCTCGGAGAATCATCTGTAAAGTAATGGTTGAGAACTGAGGTAGCCATGTCTTGTAAATTAAAATGATTCAGCTGTTACATAGCGACATACATACCGACATTCTTCGAGGGACGAGAGATAACATACCCTAACATAATTGGTTTAATTGTAAAGCGTCATCACCATATTTGAGTTGCAATAGAGCACAATCTTTTAGGCTACAGATCTTGCGTATTTTATGGTCATCTCATGAAATAATAAATATTCTACATCATTGAGCACTTGTGCAACATCATTTGTCAACAGTAAAAATAATATAAGCCCTAAATGGCTACCCTGGGACACCACTACACGAAAAAAAACCTTAGACTTGAATCCATTAAATTTCTCTTTGGTACGATAAATAAGATAACTTTCTAGCAGTCCGTACCAATCAAGCAAACCATTTTGTAACACAATAATCTTCTTAACTTATATAAAAGAAAATTCTGTGGAACTCTATTAAAAGCTTTTTTAAAGTTATAATAACTCTTTTCGGAATCAATTGTGTATACTAACTTTAGTTATACTTGATTTCTTCTAGTAAACTAGTAAACAAAAGTAAAATTTTGGCATACAAAAATAATAAGTAGATCTGCCTTTTACGAACCCATGTTGCCTCAAACCAATGACCTTTTACATTTGTGTTGAGATTTGGTATTGAAGACATATTTGTTCAGTGCAGTGAAGTGACACAATTTTGTATTAAAAACGGATGTATTTCGTTGTGACCAGCCGTTTTATAAACATCCAGAGATATTATTTTACGCTCAGTGTAACAACTGTTATACTTAGCGTAATAAAGTATAGTTGAGTAGGATTTAGCATAGTAAAGTGGAGTAATCGAGTAGGAAAAACATTGTTGTTATCTATGTGTTTTCATATAAAAACTTTTAAAATTTTTTCAAAGTTTGAATTTGTCTGCGATAATATAAATTAAATATCTAAATTGAGGAGAAACAATAAAATATAATTTCCGCGATACATCGCAATAAGTGATTTACCACAAATAAATGATTAATTCAAACAAAATCATCACAATCAATAACAATTAAAAAAGTAGATGAATATATTATCTGGGACACAAGATAAAAATGAACAAAGAAAACCAAACAGCAGAAATGCTAAAACGAATAGGAATGAGCTGGGTTGCTTTTGGCAAACTCAAACATATTTTCGAGAACAAAGAGATCCCAATTAAAAAGAAAAGCCTTTGAATCGTGCACACTGCCAGTGATGACCTATGGAGTGGAAACAATGGCCTTACGAAGAGAAGTGTAGAAAACCTCAAATGCACGCAACGATGGAGTGATCCATGCTTGGAGTAAGCCTAAGAGATTGAATTAGAAGTGATGAAATAAGGCGCCGAACTAGAGTGGTGGATATCATGGATCGTGTAGCGAAGCTAAAATGGCAATAGGCAAGGCATGTTGCAAGGCAGGATGCTACAAGATGGATTCCCAGAGTTCTGAATTGGAGACCTTGGGAGAATAAAAGAGGCGTCGAAAGACCTCAAAAGAGATGGGCCAACGATTAACCGCTATGGGGGAAAAGAAATGGCTACAATTAGCAAATAACGATGAAGGAAAGAAGGGTATGGAAGGGGCTATCTAACAGAGGAGAGATGAAGGCTGAAGAAGAAGAAAAATGATTAATTCAATAACAATAAAAAATAAACATTAATTTGTGAATTGAAAATGTGAGTGAGTTTAAACATGTTAGTGTGTTATGTTAGTGTGAGACTGAGTTAAAATTGTTGTATTGTCCATCCTGAAAGCTGAAATTTGTTCAGGTTTTTGTTGAAATAATTCGCATGTTATATATTTTTTAAAGGAGCATTTAATAAATATTAGTTCAATTACATAAATTCATAATGTAAAGCTAAATTAATAAAAGGTTTAATTTTTTATTATTATCTCAATCAATATATAGTTTACACTTGTAGTGAAAAAATGTCTCGTTTTTTTGTAAAAAATATATTTAATGTTAGATAAATGAGAAGTAATAAATTTGCAAACCGTTGATTTCTTAGTATTTTTAATTCTCTTATAACTAATATGAAGCTTTACTCACACATTTTCTCCAAAATAGTATAATATTACAAAATATAATAAAATCACACTACAAATACTGATGCGTTCCAATTGTCCATAAATATACATACATACATAATAATTAAATATATGAACATTGGCGTAATAATACATTAAATAACATTTTACACGCCATTACAACGTAAAATAACTGAGATTTCGACAATATTAATAAATCAATGATTGTGTTCGATCTTTGACGACAAAATAATACCCCGGTAAGAGTATATGACGGCTTTACATCCTTTAGAAAAATGGGTGGAGCAGATCCATCGAATCTTCTCATTAATTATGCGATGCTTGCTGTACGTGCGGTCCATGAACTTCAACATCGGCCGGCCTCGTCTAGAAGTTATGAACTCACCTGCAAAATAATTAATCTATGTTCAAATAAATGTCAATTGATGTTCACATATTCGTGTCATATTTTTACTACCTTTATATTAACTCGTGGCGTCTATTTGCTTGCCGTCAACAAAAACTTTGGTTCGATTTTTGACCCTTTTCCCGTGATCCAATCGAGCTGAAACTTGGTAAGTAGACTCGTGGCGACGATCAAAAAGATCTATCAAATTTTCGTTAAAAAAAAAAAAATTATAGTATAATTTCGGATTTTTAGAAATTTTATTTGTTTTTTTCAAATTAGAATCATTAGAAAAGTTTGATTACTAGCACAACGGCGGCCCGATAACGTCGCGGAATATTTTCTAAATTTGAATTACTCCGTCGGTATGCGTAATAGGTACTTCACTACGAATGTCGAAAATCTAAATTGACTGACAAATGTTTTTAGAATTTAATCTTCAAAGCATGAAGTGTCTTATCAAAGCTCAAAACAGCTGACATTTTAGAAATATATTAAATTACTATAAGTTTAGTGTTATGTTATATGTTTTAATTCGTCTTTAATTGTTGTTATATTTTACAAAGAAAGGGAGTATAATAAAAACTTGGTTTATGGGTTACTTTTTTATCAACTTACTAGACAACAGACTGAGAAGAACAGCGTGTTGTGAGATCTTTCGCATCTGTTCCATTCCAAGTCCAGTCCATTCGTGGAACGAAAGCCTATGGCTGGGCACAGTTAGGGGATGATAACTTAAAGTGCATCACGGAGTGCGAAGCAGAAGGGAGGATGTGAGTGTGCTTTTTACCAGTATTTTTTTATGTAAGAAATGAAGTTTTTGCAGGGCATTTTCAGAGAAGGAAAACAAGGAAGCCAGAGAAATTATACAAGCGTTTGATATTTGATGATTGATGACCATATAATATTTAATCTCTTAGCATTAATTATTTCTCGTTTGAATTTTCGCGGAAGACAAAATTTCTTACTGTGCGACTATGGAATAAAGGCATTGTGCATTCATTATAAATGTATTCTTAATTTCATGATTTAAATTCACACACCTATAACAATAAAAAATGTATGATTTTTTATTTAAAATGAATAAAAATAAATTTGCGAAAATGATAAAGAAAGTGTTCCTCCTGTACACATATATATATATTATGTGATACAAATATTTCACCAATATGCAGATTGTTGTTTTCGATTCATATAATTATCAAATATAAGAATCTAAATCTCTATGGACCGGTGCGATCACAATAACCGGGATCTCCTGTATATAATTTTTTTTTAAATAGATGTTGACCAATACAGTTTATTAAACTCTACGGAAACTCCGTAAAAGTCCACGCAAATAAAACAACTAAAATGATTATATTAATTTATTATTCATAATGCTTCATTTTTTACAAACGGTTATTAAAGAAAAAATATTATCAAAAATATGAACATTTATTTGGACTAACGTATTAAATCAAAAACATATTATATACATAATTTTATATTTATTTATATTATATTTTATTTGCGAATAAAGTTTCCATAAAATATATCAAGTGAAAATACTCTTATGTTGGTTGTATTTATTATATCCTCAGTGAAATTATCACGAGAGGGGAAAATTAATGAGAATGGACATTTTTTATGGAAATAATAGTTCCGTTGAAGGTATAAAGGCACGCCCTGCATCCCTTAGGAAGGTGCGTGGAGCAGGCCCAGCGCGTCTTCCCACTCTTGCTGGAGCTAAACTTACAGAAGGTGTAGTCCCCTAGTTTTATAAGTGGATTGCCCTTTTTTGAAACCACGAAGACAACTAGAAATAACATATTAATTATTTTCGTGTTCCTTTTAAACTTCATCAAATCGATTTATATAAAAAAAAACTTGGATACAAAATAGATTTCAAATACACTAGATACTTAAAAAAGTATTATAATTTAGATAACGTCTCGCAGAGCCGAAGCTACTTCTTTATATGGGGAAATAGGTATGGAAGTGTTTTTGCGTGTCCATAGAGGACTTACGACCTATCGTATGGCTGGCTGGCTTAAGTGATCACTTTAAACAATGTAACGTCACCAATTCCAACCATGATAGACTACCATATCTATCAAATTTTTGGAAGTTGTACGTATGTTTAATATGCACACCCTGTTTCATATGCGTGTTGTATTTTTACTACCGCCACCTGTGGTTTAAAATGTTGTCATTCCCGTAATCCAGTACGTATGTCGCCGTTTTTAACGAGATATATTTTTATATGAAAGTATGTTCTAAGAACACAGTTATTGGATTTTGCCACCAGAAGGATGATTAATTAGTTAAGAATAAATTATAGAAGTCCCACAAAGACGAAGCTAGTTTATATATAAGAAAATTTGATGAAAGTTAAGTGATCACTCTACACAATATACTCGTAACGGTCACCAATTCCATGGTAAGAACATCCACACATTATCAAATTTTAAAGTTCTTTATATATATGTTCGAAAGAGGAACCTTTCATATATTACTATGGTCTCTGCTAGAGACATTTGTTGATTTTTTCCCATTAATAAGATAGTATATAAAGCTTTCGTAACTAGTAATGATACCTCTATATAATAAAATATAGAATAAATACAATATATATTTTTTATTTTGTTTTTTTTAATGTTTGTTATTAAAAATAATGTTAATGCTTATTGTTATCTTCCGCTTTTTAGACAGAAGCCAACGTGTCTTGAAAATTTTTACTTCATTGTTATTCGCTTTCACTTATTTCAGCAGAATTAGATCATTTCCACATTCCAGTGGGTTTAAAAGGGCCTTTCGGCCCCTTCGGATTGTCGAAATTTAATGAAGAAGACTCCCTAGAAGTTTTTGCTACTAGCCGGGAGACACCCTGCATATATAAAAAAACTTAAACAAAAATTTTAGTCTATTAAAATAAAGGAAACCATAATATAATAGAAAAATGTAAAAAATAAGTTGATACACAAATAAAAGACTGATAAAGGTTTGAAAATATATATAATTAAATTCTGTTATCAATGAGAGTGTGTGCTGTTTATAGAAACAATAGTGTTATTAATGGTGTGCAGACTAGCCCTGCAGCCTTTGGACATGTGGGTGGAGCATACCCAGCGGACTTTGGTCCCGCACTTGTTGGACCTGAACCTGCAGTAGGTGTACGATCCAGCTTTTATCATCGTGTTGCCCATGCGCGACTTCACGTACTGGACTGAAAAATAACAGATGTTCATTATCAACAAAATCATAAAATATGGATTTGGCAACAGGCAAATGTATGGATTCAGAAAACTTTCTTAAGGGGGAATACCTAACTATACATTTTGAAAAAAACGATTTTAAAATTTTTGCATTTTCTTAAAGCTTGAGGTCTTAAGAATGTCTGGTTAATTTCAAGCTAAAATTTAAAAAAATATCAAAGTTATAGCTGATAATAGTGGCATATTTTTGTTTATTTTCATATATTGCTCAATTTTCAAACACGTTTTACTAGAAACCACGTTCTGAAAATCGGTGACCAAAATATCTCGGCAACCAACTTAAAATTTCTAGCGGTTATTCTCTATATTATTATCTAGTCTTTGTCGTAGGATTTTTTTAAAGTGATTTGTTTTTTTTTTCGGCATATTAAACCCGAATTTTTTCCTAAAAAAACGCTATTTTAAATTCAAACGCCCGTCATTTTGTCAAAAATGTATGTTTTCAAAAACCCGTACTTCAAAGACTAAATTAAAGTATACATTTTGATAATCTTTTTTTATTTTTTTTTATTCTATTGATTACATATGAAATGAGAGTGGTCACCGCAGAGGACTTTTTTTTTCAGCAGTCGATAAAACCCAAGAATTTTCCGCCAATGTTGAATATTTTTTTATAATTTATTAAAAAATATTCTTAAAAGTATGTACTTTCATGTAGAAATAATGAAAATATGAAAATTTATATAGGTTTTCTTAAAACAATTCACAAAAATTTCCCTTTTTCGCGCTCCGTAGGTAGGTACTTCCCCTTAATGTGCAGGCTTAGCTATTTTTATATATTTTTAGGAGAGATTCGGAGTGCGATAGAATGAAAGAGCGAAATGGTTGTTAATGCTAATTTCTTCTCGGAGATACGAGCTGGGACCAAGTGAAGATGTACAGTAATATAAGAAACAAAGAAACAGATGCCGTGTGCAGGTCTGCCTGATGTTACGGCAGTCACTCGACTGTGTATTATCGCCCGTGTCCTTAGCTCGACTTACGGTGCAGCAATTATATTGTGTTAATATAAACAAATCAAGATATATTATAGACGTCTCAGAGGGACGAAATTATATTTTTTTATGGGAAAGTAGGTATGGAAGTCTTTAGATATTCATAGCGCTCACGACCTATCGTACGGCTGGATTAAGTGATCACTTTACAATGTAACGTTCACCATTTCTACCCATGATAAAATACCACGTCTATAAAATTTTTGTAAGTTATATTTAAATTGTACAACCTGTTTCGTATATGTGTTGTAATAATCATTAGTGCGAATGAAAAAAACCTTTTAAAAAATATTTTTTAATGTTGATTATATAATTTGATACTCACAAAAGAACATGTCGACCACATTACACCTACACATGATAGATTTACACAATCCGGTACCCACTATTTTGGTTTCCGGATCTCGACGTCAAGCCGAAATCGGGTGATGATAGGCCAAGTCATAACAGTAATCAGAAAAATATTTAAAAAAATAAAAAAAAAACAGTCAGTAAAAACAGGGAAAATTATTGATTTTGAATTCTTGATTTGGTCAAAAAGTGTCATTTTCTTCCAAGCTGGAGCAGCTGGCTTTGAATTTCGGACAAAAGTTTACAGAAGCATTATTCAGGATTACATAATTATAATAAAAATTAAGAATAATAAAAATTTGGAGTGAAAAGACCGCCACAGGGTGTAGATTTTTTTAAAAATGATTATAATTTTTAAAACACATGATTTAGATTTTTTTAAATATTTTTCTGATAACTATTATCACTAATATCACCTGATTTCGGCTTAACGTCGAGATACGGGATACCCTGTATACAGGCGTATATGAGTTACCTAACAACAGATTATATTCTTCACCGCTCTGGCAGTGATTATTTAAAAGCACAATCCTAAATTAAGCATTTTGTGTCTTGTGTCTTAGCTAAATTAAATTTAAATATGGCTGGGTTGGAAATTGAAACCGCATCCACCATATCTCATTCTAAATTATGATTCTGGCATCTTAGACCATTCGCATATAAAATGAGTGGATGTTATCGTTTTTACGATGTATACAGAATGTATAACATCATTCATTATACAAGTTTTGCAAAGAATATAGATATTATTTGCTTTTTTTGCATCCTAATTTAATTTTCGTATATTTATTCTTACATGGTGGAATTGACAACATATACTATGCGATGATTAGATTAACTCCAAGATAAGATTTTTGGTAAGGTACACAAGAATAACAAATTAATTTGATTGATTTGGTCAAAGAAATTGATTGAGATTCAAAAAAGTCGGATAAATTATTAAGGATGAAGATATGTCTGTATCGATTATATATTTGTGTTGTGTGTCAAATAGTTAATCGAAATTCGTGTTAATTTTAAATCATTTTATTAAATGCACATGAATTTATTTTTACAATCACATATCGTTAGGTTATCCCGCAGATATGTGATTGTAAAAATAAATATATATCTACGTAAGAGTATCCCGTCCATGTATTTTTTTCGAGCTACACAATCTCGAGAGATATCAAAATTTGCGTAATTTTACACAGATTAAGAAAAAGGAAAAAGGAAAACTGGAATTGATTTTATCTAGAGGGCTCTACCGAACTTTCAATTTTTGTAAATTTTACGATTTTACAGACTTGAGGGGATATTCTAGTCTAGAAAATTGAAAAAAAAAATTTTTTCTTCATATTTCGATACTTTAGATATTCAAAAATAACTTCCTAAAAGGATTTTTCAAAATTCGAATTATTTTATATTATTATATATAGCCCTTTTAGTTTTTAGCCGAATTATTATATATAGCCCTTTTAGTGTCGTGGCAACTCAACGGAACGAATCTAACAATAGGCGACTAGGGGCTCCGACTACCTGAACATAAATACCACTCTACTTTTTTTCATTATACTTCCAGTATACTATATCGACAGTTATTTAAGGTCATTGTAACGTATAATATTTGCGTTCAGTTTCAGTTATTTTAACTCCGAAGCTGTGAAGACGTGAAAATAAATGAGAAATTTTCTGTGAACTCTTTTAAAATTGTGAGTGAATATTTTAATTTTGTTTGTAAAATGGATAGAAAAAGTAAGAAAAGAGGTTTTTATCGTCCAGACAGATCAAGAAAACGGAAATTCAGCAGCAATCAATATACAATGAAGACGAAACTTCGTTTACCAGTGCATCGGCAGCAAAGTTAAAAAATACAACTGATGAAGAAGAAGGAACTGCTTGTCTTGCGGAGAGAAACGCTGAAAATAATCAGTATGAAGTAGAAGAAGGACCGATGTATGAAGCTGGAATAGCTGATTAAGAAAATGTAAGTTATATGTATTGTTCTATCAATTACACCGCCTAAACGTAAAAGTTTAAATGCGTTTTTCTAGAAACTAGTTTTTTCAAAACGGCCGTCATAAAATCTCAAGTTCTAATCGACTGATTGACTTTGAAATTTGGTATGAATATTCTTAATATATCCCTCTTCAGTATGAACCACAAAAAACTCAAAATATCAAATTTTTTATATTTTTTAAAAATTTGTAAAAGTTAAAAAATTAGTGAAAAAATCGACCCTCTTTTTTGAGTAGCCGCCATTTTTCGAAAAAAAATTTTTTTTCATTTTTCATGGTTCACACCATTATGAAATTTGTACTAATCAAGAATCTACCTTTTTTTTGTTACAGATGACCAGAAGGGTGGGAATCGTGACGGCGAGGAGACATTCTTTTTTCCTCCCTCTACTTCAACAGCGCATGACTCACTCAAATTTTAATTTATTTAAAATTTTTTTTTGATGTATTCTTGAGATGTCAATAAAAAAATGATAAAAATATGGATTGTAAAAATATTCACTGTTTTTCTTTTATCGAGCGTCAAAAAACTCCCAAAATTCGGGCTTCTAAACTAGAATACCCCCTTAAACAAAGATTTAAGTCTATTAAAATAAAGGAAACCATAATATAATAAAAAAATTGTAAAAAATAAGTTGATACAAAAATAAAAGACTGATAAAGGTTTGAAAACATGTATAATTAAATTCTGTTATCAATGAAAGTGTGTGCTGTTTATAGAAACAATAGTGTTATTAATGGTGTGCAGACTAGCCCTGCAGCCTTTGGACATGTGGGTGGAGCATACCCAGCGGACTTTGGTCCCGCACTTGTTGGTCTTGAACCTAGGTGTGACTGAACAGTACGTGTACGATCCAGCTTTTATCATCGTTTTCCCCGTGCGCGACTTCACATACTGGACTGAAAAATAACGGACGTTTATTATCAACAAAATCATAAAATATGGATTTGGCAACAGGCAAACGTATGGATTCAGAAAACTTTCTTAAGGGGGAATACCTACCCAGACATTTTAAATTTCGATTTTAAATTTGAAAAAAATCGATTTTAAATTTTTTGCATTTTCTTAAAGCTTGAGGTCTAAAGAATGCAAAAATCCAAAATTATACTGTAATCAGGTTTAGTGTCTACCATATGCGTCGGAATCTCCATACAACTTAGTAAGTTGTATGAAAAACCATTAAAAATTTCTAAAAATCCAAAATTATACTATAATTTTTAATTGATTTAAACGAAAATTGAGTGTGCTTGCAAAGTTTCAGCTCGATTGGATCACGGGAAAAGGGTTAAAAATCGATCCAAAGTTTTTTCTTTTTTCGTCAAGCAAGCAGACGCTACGAGTTAAAAGAAAGGGAGTAAAAATGTAACCCATAAATACGAAGTTTTTACAATACTCCCGTTCCCATTTTCGGGTTTCGTGTCTACCTCATGCGTCGGAATCTCCATATAACTCGTATGAAAAAAACATTAAAAACTTGAAAAATCCAAAATTATACTATAA
This sequence comes from Agrypnia vestita, assembly GCA_016648135.1. Lineage (NCBI taxonomy): Eukaryota > Metazoa > Arthropoda > Insecta > Trichoptera > Phryganeidae > Agrypnia > Agrypnia vestita. The sequence goes on along the minus strand of JADDOH010005778.1, from coordinate 134,015 downwards.
TTATTATTATTTTTTAACGAAAATTTGTTAGATATTCTTGATCATCGCCATGAGTTTGCTTGCAAAGTTTCAGTTCGATTGGATCACGGGAAAAGGGTTAAAAATCGATCCAAAGTTTTTTCGTCAAGCAAGCAGACGCCACGAGTTAATATAAAGTAAAAAAGTAACCCTCCCTAAATTAGCATTTTTTTAATATTCGAGACGTATTTTCTAATAACTATCGTAACAGTAACTTATGTAGAATATTAAAAATTAATTCACTTTGACATAAGTCAATTGATTTCATTGCAATGAAATCCGGACTACGCAATTATTAATGAGAATGTGTATTTTTAATTGAAAATATAGTATCATTGATAGTGTGCAGACAGGCTTTGCAGCCCTTGGTCACATGGATGGAGCACGCCCAGCGAATCTTCCCGGAAATGCTGGATCTGAACTTGAAAAATGTATAGGTACCCACTTGTATCAACGTGTCCTCTTTGAAATATTACATATTTAACTGGAAATAAAAACAATTTATCATAAATGGGCTTAATATTTGACTTGAATCTATTATATAACATGATTTTTAAGAATTATCTACAACTTAGTATATTACCACTTACTGAGATTTTTAGTCTATCGGTTTCTGGATATACCAGTCTCTTCGTCAGGACAACCAGTGGTGTTATTTACAACACTACACACTCACTAGTACTATTCAAACACTAACACTTTCACAAAATATTCAACACAAACGTGTTAGTCTGACCAAAGACTAACATACACTAAGGTGCCTACCAAAAGAGATCAAGAATCTGAAACGTGGAGAGAGTGAAAGGGGGTGGGGTCGAAATGAGCTGTTGACAGGTCCTGTGTAGCCAATAATTAGCCGAATTAAACAGATAAGCTACAAGGAAAGTTTTATATCTTATTATTCAATAGGAAGTACCTACCATAATATGCACAATATTTGCACCTGTAAAATTGAGAAAAATTCGCATAATTTTTTACCATTTGATGTTTTATAAAATCAGTCGGAAACTTTATACTTGCAGGTATTTTTACGGTGGGAATGGGAACTAAAAAAATGCGTACAAAATTATGATTTATTGTAATTTTATGTTAGTTTATATCGTCTACATTAGCACATAAAAAATGGCTTGCAGTTATTGTTAAAATATTCCTCAATGGGAGTGTACATTTTTCAAAGATATTATGGTATTGTTGATGGTGTAAAGACACGCCTTGCACCCTTTGGATACATGTGTGGAGCAGGCCCAACGAATTTTCCCGGAGATACCGGATCTGAATTTGCAGAATGTGTTTGGTCCAATTTTTATCATCGTATTTCCTTTTTGCGACATCACGTACTCGACTGAAAAAAACACACAGGTAAGCTGTTTGTTCCATCTAAATATTAATTAAGATAACTCAATAAAAATATCCTGTTCTTCTCGTGTTTCATCCGTTCAATGGGCATTTGCAATCATCACTTAATTTTTTGTGTATTTTATATGATGCGAATCGGTTATGATATGAATGTACAAATATTTTAAAAGGCCATATAGTACCTTCCCATCCCCCTGCGTGATTGAACGCAATGAGATTGAATATTAAAAAAAAAAAGGAAAAAATATCTCAGCTATATCCTCAACGAAGCTGGACAGGACAAGGATGACTTCGAATGACAAAAACCTGTTCTGTGGCAGTTATTCTCATGTGATATTTATGCAATATTAACAAATGACAATTAAAGAATGTATAAGCGTAAGAATGAAAGTAGATCAATAATAATAAAGTAAATCATAGGAATACCTAAATCTAAAAGTAAAGAAAATATACATACAAAATTAAGATAAGAATTTAAGTAGTTACAAAAATAAATATTATATTAAAGTATACTTTAAATTATATAAATCAGTTTTTGCCAATTCAGTGGTCAAGGGCGGATCACTTCATCAGCATACCTTCTACCTGATATTTTTATAAACTTAGTAATACGATGTTTAAAAGGTTTGTGTACAGTTATTTCTTTAGTTTCTTTAGGTAACTTGTTAAAAACAAGCAGGGCAGTGAAATTAAATTGTCTTTGCCAAAAGAAGTTTTCCTTTTAGCTACCTCGAAATTAATTGTATTTGCCAGCCTTGTAACCCGTGTTTGTTGTATATGATTTAAATTTACCTTGTTCTTGTGAACTTTTACATGATAGTTTTAAGGTATAATTGTCTCGGGTCAAGAACGTTAAATATTCTAAATAAATCATCTTAAGGAAACATTCTCGATTTCTTGGTGATTATACGCATGAGGCATTTTTACGATTTTGTCAGCGAATCCATGACTGATCTGACACACCCTCCCCTTCTAATTATGCCAAAGGATAATAGGGATTGAGTGATGGAACAATACATAGTCCTGAGGGATACAATGTCTACCACATTTCTCAGACTTCTATATATGTACCCCATTTTCCTAACTTTATTAGAAAGATCTTGTATGTGTCCCTGCCAACTGAGTTTGTTGTCAATTATAATTCCTAGGTATTTTATATAACATGCTTTTTCAAGACATACACAGTTGCATCCATTTGGTAAACTACAGCTGTGTAACTGTACGTGATAATTTAGGATGACTTTAAGTTGACCAGCTTCTGTTGGACTGAATTTTAGGTACTTAGTTTTTTCAATGTTCAGTGAAAGTAGATTTCTGTCAAGCCACTTTTTAATGGTCACTATACAATTTTCTGCTATTTTGTGAGCAGTTTCCCATGTTCTGCCTTTGAAAAGTAACACAGTATCGTCTGCAAATGAAATAACTTGACCCTCAGTTGGCATATCACACAAATCGTTAACAATAACTTGACCCTCAGTTGGCATATCACACAAATCGTTAATACATAGGAGAAAGAGGATTGGTCCAAGGACACTTCCCTGGGGTACACCGTGTGTTATATGTTTTGGTGTACTATAATTTTCTTCCAGTGAAACAACTTGAGATCTCTCTGTAAGATAGCTTTTAAACCAGTCATGGGTCACACCGTATTATCCTATGCTTGATAATTTAACATGCATTCTACCATGTGGAACTATATCGAATGCCTTAGCAAGATCAAGAAATATTCCTTAAATCATTCTTCACCAGCATGTACAATTATAAGCTTTGATCGAATTACAAGGGAGAGATGTACGATCATCTACAGTTCGTACAGAATACCGTTCAGGTTGACACGTTATTACAGCGCTTCCACAATATTTGTGAAAGTGTTTAAAAAAATGTTTAAAAAAATAATTTGAAAGTAAATATTATATAGTTATACACAGTAGAACCTTATAAGTACGAGTATTTTATAAATAATATTAATCACAAACGTGTTAATCTGATAATATTAACCCAAGAATGCCGAATTAAACAGAGGGCTACAAGGAAAGTTTTACATCTCATCTCGCTATTACACTTGTAAAAAATTGAGGATAACTCGTATCACTTTTTGACCATTAAATATTTGATTAAATGAGTTGGATCAAGAATCTGAACGGTGGAGATAGTGAAAGGGGGTGGGGTCTAAATGGGTTGTTGACAAATCCTGTGTAACCAATAATAAGCCGAATTAAATAGAGAAGCTACAAGGAAAGTTTCATATCCCACCTTGCTATTATTCAATAGGAAGTACCTACCATAGTATGCACAATATTTGCACCTGTAAAATTGAGAAGAATTCGCATAATTTTTTACCATTTGATGTTTTATAAAATTAGTTGGAAACTTTATACTTGCAGGTATTTTTACGGTGGGAATGGGAACTAAAAAATACGTACAAAATTATGATTTATTGTTATTTTATTGTTAGTTTATATCGTCTGCATTAGCACGTACAAAATGGCTTACAGTTATTGATGGAAAATTCTTCAATGGGAGTGTACATTTTTCAAAGATAATATAGTATTGTTGATCGTGTAAAGACACGCCTTGCACCCTTTGGATACGTGTGTAGAGCAAGCCCAACGAATTTTCCCGGAGACACCGGAACTGAATTTGCAGAACGTGTTTGGTCCAATTTTTATCATCCGATTTCCTTTTCGTGACATCACGTACTCCACTGAAAAAACACACAGGTAAGCTGTTTGTTTCATCTTATTATTTATTAAGATAACTCATAAAAATATCTTGTTCTTCTCGTGTCTCATCATGAGCGTTTGCTTATCATCACTTAATTTTTTGTGTATTTATATTATGCAAATCTGTTGTGATATATATGTACAAATATTTAAAAAGGCCGTATAATGTACCCCCCACCCCCTGTGTGATTGAACGGAATCAGATTGACTATTAAAGAAAAAGGGAAAAATATCTCAGCCATATCCTCAAAGAAAGCTAGATAGGACAGGGATGACATCGAACGAGAAAGGAGGCAGCTAAGCGTTTGTGCAAATACGCTGCCATGTCACTTCTAGCGATGCAGTAGGGCGGCGAAGAGCATCCTCCTTAAATCATTCTTCACCAGAATGTACAATTGTGAGCACTGATTGAACTACAAGCGAGGGATATATGATCGTCTACAGTTCGTACAGAATACGGATCAGGTTGGCACGTTATTACAGCGCATCCACAGTGTTTGTGGAAGCGTGTTAAAAAACTCATTTAAAAGTTGTTATTGTATACTTACATACACATCAGAATCTTATAAGTATTCTATCAATAATATTTTTTTATAAACGTTTTTTAATAAATAATTAATAATTTTAAAATGTGTTTGTATTTTTATAATATTTAGGAAGGGGGAGGCTGCCAAGATTTTTTCATGAGGGGCCGTAGTAACATAAGGTTTGGAAATCGCTGCTCTAGTATAACCTGCTCTGTCATGGAGCTCTCGATCCCTAATCTAAGAGTGTAATTGGTTGCAGAATAGTTATAGATATGTGTGGTAATAGCCGATTGATTTGTAAATATTTTTTAAAATAATAATTGTAAATGATAAATAATAACTGTAAACAGTAAACTTAATTGTATTATAGTATATATATGAGGTATTATTTTTTTATACTATTTATATTATGTTTTATGTATTTTTATTTTACTTTTATTATTATTTTCTTCTCAATATTTATAATTTGTTACACTTATATGGCAAACGAGATCTTGCAAGTTTAACTTGATTACGCTAGAATATATAAGCGCATTATTATATATATTTTTAATAGAGATGAGAACACAGAATACGTTTCGCATCAATAATCTTATTATTTTCAAAATAAGCTAAACGCTTGTGCTATGAAAGTGGAACATGCATGAGATGTGTGAATATAGTCGAAGAAAAAGTTGTGTGCCAAGACAGAGGAATATGGCGTTCTATCCTCCCCGCCTACCCCTGTGGAGAAACGGCGTGATGGTTAGTTAGTTACGACTTCTTCAACTTTTAGAATCGTGATATCTCAGAAATGGTGATCCTTAGGAAAAGTGGAGGGAAATTTTTTGTAGATAATTGAATGATCTACAATTGTGGCGGAGAGAAGCAAAGGCAGCAATCGAGAATTACTAATGTATAATGAACTGAATTCGAGATTTTATAAAAAATATGATTCTGGTAAGGATAGATATATATACAATTTAAAATTCAGTAAATTCTAAATCAGCAATCCTCAGTGATTGCATTCAGAACACTTTTTTATTTTTTTGGATATTGCTGCCTTTGCTTTTATACCCCACAATTTGTCTGACCTGTTTTTATGAAAAAACTTATCGTTTACCATAAAAATGCAAACAACCCGATAATTTCAACTTTTGACCTTGAATGCATTCTTTAGCAAATGTAGGACTGGTGGAGATTTTTGAAATTTCTTTTGTGGTAGTGTACCTGAGATCTATACCAACTTTCAGCTCTATGCGAATTATTGTAAAACTACTACTATTTTTTGACTAAATTGATCGGACTATGAAGGACAGGGTGGACTTAGGAACGCCAGGCGATATACGTCAAATATAACAAAATCAAACCAACATCAAAGTAGGAATGCTATTTGAAAAATACTACGTATTACTGAAGAGGAGCGTGACAGAAGAAACACTTCTTATGTGGGGTATAAAAGCAAAGGCAGCAATATCCAAAAAAAATTAAAAGTTACACATACAAGTACTTTTCAAAGACTAACACATCCACAAAATATGTATTAATCACAATCGTGTTAATCGGATAATGTTAATAATTTAACATCCCACCTCGTTATTATTCCATATAAGTACCTTCCAGGGATGTGCAGTGGGAACATCGCAGCATGACGTTTACGTAACCAATTATTTGGAAAAAATAACGGAGTACAACATTTAATTCGTAATATTTCTATCACAATTATTTTCATAGTATTCATATTTTGATAGGTATACCATAATAATCTATCGCATACATATTTAATTTTAATTTTATTTCCAAAATATACGTTTACAAAAAAGTCATGCTTCAATATTCCCACTGCACGCGCCTGGTATCTACAATAGTATACACGTATTTACACTTGTAAAAAATTGAGGAAAACTCGAAACATTTTTTGAACATTTGATGTTTTATAACATCAGTTGAAAACATTATACTTGCAGGTATTTTTACGGTGGGAATGGGAGGTAAAAAAAATACGTAGGTACAAAATTATGATTTATTGTTATTTCATTGTTAGTTTATATCGTCTGCATAAAATACCTTGCAGTTAAATTCCTCAATGGGAGTGTACATTTTTCAAAGATACTATAGTATTGTTGATGGTGTAAAGACACGCCTTGCACCCTTTGGATACGTGTGTCGAGCAAGCCCAACGAATTTTCCCGGAGACACCGGAACTGAATTTGCAGAACGTGTTTGGTCCAATTTTTATCATCGTATTTCCTTTTTGTGACATCACGTACTTCACTGAAAAAACACACAGGTTAGCTGTTTGTTCCGTCTAAATATTTATTAAAATAATTTAATAAAAATATTTTGTTCTTTTCGTGTCTCATCCCTTCATTGGGCGTTTGCTATCATCACTTAATTTTTTGTGTATTTTATATGATGCAAATCGGTTATGATATGTATGGAAACATATTTGAAAAGGACATTTAATTTCCCCCTACCCCCATGTGTGATTGAACGGAATGAGATTGACTATTAAAAAAGAAAGGAAAAAAATATCTTAGCCATATCCTCAATGAAGCTGGATAGGACAAAGATGACATCGACCGAGAAAGGAGGCAGCTAAGCGTTTGTGCAAATACGCTGCCATGCCGTTTCTAACGATGCAGTAGGGCGGCCAAGAGTATCGTCCTTGAATCATTCTACACCAGAATGTACAATTGTGAGCACTGATCGAACTACAGGCGAGGGATGTACGATCGTCTACAATTCGTACAGAATATTGGTCAGGTTGGCACGTTGTTAAAGCGCTTCCACAATATTTGTGGAAGTGTGTTACACAAAACTAATTTAAAAGTGAATATTATATACTTATACACAGTAAAACCTTATAAGTATTCTATCTGAAGGGGGGGGGGGGGGGGAGCTGCCAAGATTTTTTGAGGGGCCGTAGTAAAATAAAGTTTGGAAATCGCTGCTGCGTTGTCATGGAAGTCTTGATCCCTTATCAAAGAGTGTATTTGGTTGCAGAATAGTTGTAGATAGATATGTGTGGTAATAGCCGGTTGATTTGTAAATAACGATGTAAATAATAATTATAAATAATTAATAATAATTGTAAACAGTAAATTTGATTTGTATTATAGTATTTATATTACGTATTTATTGTTTTCTTATTATAATATATAATTTTATACACTTATATGACAAACCAGATCTTGCACACTCAACTTGATGACGCTAGAATGTGTTAGCGCATTATTATATATATTTTTTGAATAGAGATGCGAACACGGAATGTGTGTGGCATCAATATTCTTACTATTTTCAAAATAAGCTAAACGCTTGTGCTGTGAAAATAGAACTAACTTGCTGGTGTCTTGGAATGGGGATCGAACCACCGACCACCAGATCAAAAGGCGAAACTCGTGACCACTACACCAACAAGCTACTCAATTAGTATTATTTTAAATATTTTATTGTGTTATTCGGGGAGATGGACATAAAGGCTGATTAAGAAACTGACAATTGGAATAAGGGAAAGGAAACGGTTGGATGCCGAGGTCAGACAGGAGCACGCCTTACCTTATTCCTCTTCTGATCTCACCAAACCTCCAAATTTTTTATTTTTTTTTCTATTTATTTTCTTTACATTTTATAATATTTAGTCCCACAAAACGACTAAAAAGACGTTTGTCTGTAGGTTCATTTTTATAATTCTAAGTTACACTATTACAAAATATTATTATAAACTACATAAGAGATAAGAGATATAAGAGATAAAAAACGAAAACAATTAAGTACAAAAAACAACATAAAAGAAATTTTCAGTACAAAGTTAAAAATTTTAAGCAAATTAAGAAAACAGCAATAAATAAAGAAAATAGCAAATTAAAAATATAAATCGCAAAAATTAAGGATGAAAAATTAAAAACTGTGATAAATTCTACCAAAGTATCCCTTATCAGAAGGGCGGCAAAACTCACTAACCCTTATCACAAGGATGACACAATTTTTACTCCTTCAGAAGGTACCAGTTGACTACAAGGAATATCATGCTCAACACACAAGTCAAAATCGGACGTAGTAATGTAAAAGTCATACATACGACATCTTCGTAGACCTCGCGTGCAATGTTTTATATTTATATTATTTTGTTCTTATTATATTGAAAGCTTCTCATCTCGGCACGGGTTCTTCTTAGTGCGATGAGCGGCTACTTTTCCTATCGCCATGTATTAAGTTGAAGATACATAAATAAATAAAAATGTTTGGATTGGTTGGTGTAGGAGGAAGAGGTTAATCGTGTGTTCGTTCAGGTGACAGATGCACGAACACGGTCCTGTTCATAAAGATCAAACAGTGTTTTTACTATTATTGGTCACATTGTTTTTATTACTATTATTGACACTAGGTTGATAATCTGCTAGCAATCCACATGTAAAACATTACTATATACCGATACAAGACGTCAGAAGGCACATGACACACGCGTTTGAAAGTAGAGCCTACGAAATGTATTTGTGTACGCACTCTCTGTTTAATGACACTTCGTTATCGTGAATTGTTTATATAACATGTGAACAAAATACTTGTAGTGTTAAAATATTTTTATTTGGCAATCAAGATTAAAGGGTTCAAAAAAAATCAAGGCATTATGAACAGAAGATCATAATGTATAATTTATTATTTATAAAAAGACTGTACATATATTTAAAACGATAATCAAAAACAAGAAGGTAGGTACACGATATAAAAATAATGAACTGAATCTTTCGCGATATTCTTGCAAAAGATTGTATGATCAAAAACAAAAATACTTTGTTGATAAGCCAGCCTAAACAAACATATTTACGTGAGTATATAAAATTTTATTTAAAATATTGACTAGTTTCCAAGTAAGATGCCGTATTTAAGTATTTTGAGCAAGCTTTATAATAATATTAATTATTAATAATGAACACCGTAATGTTTTTCCAGGCCGATTATTTATACATAATATAAATTCGGCAAACTTCAAAAATGATGTTGCACATTGAGCGGACATTGAAAGTATCAAAAAACAGGCAAAGTTATATGAAAAAACATTAAAGTAGCTTGATATACCCGCTCGTTTCAAAAGACATACGAGTATATTATGTAGATTATTTAATGTGCAAAAATATTATATTTTATTTACTATTTGAGTCAGTTCAAGAGTCAAGAGATCAACACCAACGCGAAAGAAGGAATGTTAAGTAGCAGACTTCTAAATATGACAAAATCAAACCAACGTTAAAGTATTAATGAGGTATAAGAAGAGCACGACAGAAGAAATACTTCATATGTGAGGTGTACATGCAAAGGCAGCAATATCCAAAAAATTAAAAAAATATTAAAATAGAGTCCATGAGTTTTATTCATTTAAATGTACTGAATTCTAGATTTTATGTATCAATCCCCACATAGTATAAATAAAAGCAATGACAGCAAAATCTGAAAAAAATTAATGCAGTTATCGAGGATTCCTAATTAATAATGTACCGAATTCAAGATTTTATAGGAAATATAGCTTATTAATTGAAAGGAACATGATTTTTGGAAGGGGTAGATACAAAAAACCCAGAATTAGGTACATTTTAAATTAATAAAACTCACGGACTGCCTTCTAAACATTTTTTTAATTTTTTGGATATTGCTGCCTCTGCTTCAGTATATTCAGTATTACGAATTCTGAATTGACCTATTATTTTATTTTTTATTACGTTATAAATAAAAAAAATTGCAGTGGATACTTTTCTAAAAGTCTTTTAATGCTCGTACATATTTTGACGAATTATCTGTGACCAGTATGAAGGAAATAAATAAGTTAACTCAAAGACAGATTATTAATATTACATTTTGAAATCGAAGTTGGACGTAATTATACAGAAAACAACAAACACAAAAAATGTCGAAGCTCTAAGTGCTATAGTTTCTTATAAATTTAACATTTTTTAATCTCACATCACGCCATAGGCGTCAAATTAACTATTAAACTCAAAAAATGGTTTGACCGTTTTCTGCGGTTTCAAAGTTATAAATCCTTGACAAAAAAATATGGGTTAAAAACATCCATGTGCATGGATGCGCTAAACAAATTTTTAATTCTACTGTTACTACATGAACATAATTTTGTACAAATCATTTAAGGGGCTTGAATATTTATATGCCTCAAGATATTAATTTTAATTCATGATTTATCGAATTCATAGAACATGGAACCTACATAAAAAAAATATGTACCGTTCTTTGTAGATTTCGACATTTTGTAAACAGAATCCAATCCGTAAAACATAAAATATCTTCGTAATTTAAATAAAAAAATCTTATAAAAATACATTATAAAACATAAAAAACACCTCTACAATAAACCCTATGCAAAAAATATGCAATAATGAATAATATATCAACGTACTTGGATTTCATACGTTCAAATTTTTAGAAGTCATTTTCTCAGTTACATATTTTTTTGGGTTCGATGCTTTCTGCAGAACTACGTCCAATTGATAGTATTTTATTCGTCAGTAGGAATAATTTCGCAATTTGAACGGTCAGAAATTTAGAACATGCCTGGTTTCAATGGGAATGCTTATTGTTCCCAGAGATTATAACACCGTCGAGGGTATATATACAGGCCTTGCATCCCTTACCAAAGTGTGTCGAGCAGGGCCAACGCGTCTTACCGTAATTATTTACATGCATCATGAAAAATCTATAATTTCCCAGCTTTATCATTGTTTTTCCTTTCCGCGACCTAACGTATTCAGCTGAAAAGCAAAACAATAAATCATTTAGTGCAATTTGTGGATATTTTTTAATGCTTTATTAAAAATTCAATTCAATTTGAGACTCTTTAGAAAGATTCAATAATTAATTAATAACATACATAAATATAAATAAAAAAACATATATAATAACATAACAACACAAAATATTTATTCAAATAGTCATAGTGAAAATTGTTCGTCGGTTTCACTGATATAATAATCATTAGAATCATATTTTACTTTTTTAAATACGTATAAAAATGTATTCAATGTTCATAGTTCATATCGCACTCGAGTGCAAGACACGCACACACTCACACATGCACACACACACACATACACACACACATTAAAATAACAGTTGTGTAATTAAAGATAAAAAAAAACAAATACATCATCTCAATCATCAGCGATGATTCTCAAACAGAAGCAAAAATAAAAAAAAAACAAATATGTTATCTGTGCAATTATAATGTCTATAGAAAAATAATGGATAAACAAAATAATTAAAGAATATTATACAATATCTTATGTAAATGATTATGTACGCATGTTATTTTTGTTGAGTAAGATTTACGAAATAAATTCAGAAGCATCATCTTATTAGATGATTAGGGTTTGGTTCTAATGATTATGTTGGTATTTAACTAACACAATAACCCCATCCACTGTATACAAGCAGGCCTTGCATCCCTTGGAATGATGAGTGGAGCAAGCCCAGCGAATCTTCCCTCCGGTGTACGCACTGCATTTGTAGAATGTGTAATTAGACAACTTGATCAGCGGCCCGCCTCTTTTGGACATAATGTATTCGGCTGCAAGGGTAAAATAAATTTAATAATACCATATAAAATTCTAAAATTGACATGACAAAAATCTTTTTATTTTCAAATACTATTTTTAACTAGTTATTATCATATCACCGGGCTATCAAATATATATATTTCAAGTAATTTGAAGGAGTAGTTGTTAAGTGTAGAGCTGAGTTTGGAAAAAAGATTCTTTAAAATAGAATTCAAAATGAAATTGAAAAAGGGAAAATTATAAATTTTAGATTTATCCATCAAAAACTATACGTAGTTATATGCGGTGCGTTGTCTGACGAGATGAAAAGTTCCAAGTGCACAGTAAAAGACCTACTTTGGGTAGATTTACACAGCTGATAACATAGGCCGATCATGAGAGAATATGGATGTGGGAGTTGTTTTGTTGTGTGTGAGACTATTTGCTTTGAGGATGGTGGGAAGTCGGCTTCGTGTCGGGGGAGGGAGAGAGATTGGGTGTAGTAAAAAAAAATATTTGAAATATGTTTAACAGAATTTTATTAAATTTTTTAACTTTTGAAAGCTAAAACATCAACATTTTATATTTTTGAAAGATAACAAAAATATGAATTTTCTAATATAATACAACGTCAATCTTTGAATATATGTACCTAACTAGTAATACGACATAAAATCTTGAACAAAATTTTATATAAAATATTTTTCAATATCCAGCATCGAAAATAATATCAACAGAAAGGATTGGACGAGGAAGACCAGGAGTCGTTTATAGACGTATTAAATTTTAGGTGAGCCCATTACAAAACAAGGATTGATAAATAAAATTAAAATTGCGAGTGATGAATTAATACTTGCGGAATTTTTTTTTCTAAATTCAATTGTTGATAGCTACAAATTAGTGCGTTGAAGTAACAGAAGGCATCATTTCGAGCATTTAATTTAGATACGAATATTTTATCTTACAACGGTAGCAAAGTGTTGCAGATCAAGTATAACTTTTTATAACGTTTTGTTTCAAACTCTCTGCTGGATGGATCCCTGCTGTATAGTAAAAATATTCACAACCTTATGAGCACTGAACTATTTATGAGCTTAAATTATTTTATGCTTTATACAATATGTTTTTACAATTTATGTACAAAAAGGGATGAGATATATTGGATTTTGGATTTGACTAATTGATCGACAGAAGTAAGGTGTTTGTAAAATTTAAACAAGATTATGGTTGATTGATGTACGGTGAATGATGGTTGACTATGCCACGTTAGCGTCCTGTATAAAATGAATAACTGAGCAGAAGATTACGGCCGCCGTACCGTGGACGTGCAGTAATCAGTGGTTGTGTGTATTTTTTATGGAGATGATCGATTCGTTAATCGTGTAGAGACAAGCTCTGCACCCTTTTGTGTAGTGGGTCGAGCAGGCCCAACGAACCTTCCCGGTGTAGCCTTTGCTGAACTTGTAGTAGGTATAATCACGCAACTTGATTAGCGGAGCACCTCTTTGGGATACGACGTATTCGACTGCAACAACAAATAAAATAGTTATAGTCGAGCCTTCGTCCGAATTGAATTGTGAAGATGTGTGAATATTTTTATAATCAATATTATGATTAACTTACTTTTATGATTGATACGTGGGTTACTAGCATATTAGTTGTTGGCGTTATAATGAAATTGTTTCTAATCAATTTATAGTCATTTTTTTATTCTTAACCCCATGTGTTTATTTACAAAAACTAACCGGTTTCGGTCCAGTCTATTCCACATCCATATATAATATAATAAATGAACTTTACACTGTCCATATATTTCAGTTCTAGCCGAAGTACCTAAACATGTATAATAAATAAACTTTACACTATTCATATACTCCAGTTCTAGCCGAAGTAAACATGTATAATATATGAACTTTACACTGTCCATATACTCCAGTCCTAGCCGAAGTATACATGAATAATAAATGAACTTTACACTGTCCATATACCTACTACAGTCCTAGCCGAAGTATACATGAATAATAAATGAACTTTACACTGTCCATATACCTACTCCAGTCCTAGTCGAAGATTGTTTTAAATATTTTCCGATCATTAAGGTTATTTTCTCATGTTATTAACTAACTAACTAACTAACCATCACGCCGTTTCGCCACAGAGGTAGATTGAGAGGACTGAATGCCACACTCTTCTATCCTGCCACACCACTTTTGCTTCGGCCACATTTATACATCTTCTCATACAAGTTCTACGGTTATTGAGGCTTCAGGTAACAGGGCCATCCAAATACTTGTAGTATTTAATCGTGCCAGGTCATTCGCGGTCGCCCTCTATTCTTGTTGCCTTCAACACTAGCCTCATATATTTTCTTAACCATCCTTTCCTCGTTCATACGTTCCACATGACCGAACCATCTCAGCACTCCTTTCATTATTCTATCTATTACACTATAGCCAGCATTATATTTTCCACACAAGCGTCTTAGTGACCGCATTTCCACCGCATTCAGTCTACTTTCATTCCTCATTTGCCAATTCCAGGTTTCTATACATCAGGGTTGATTCCTTTGACAGATTCTTATTCTCATTTAGAGAACTATTAACTTTGTTTCCCGCAGTCACTCTCCTTTCGATATCATTCTCAGCTTTGCCGTCTCTACTAAATATACTTCCCAAATACACAAACTCGTTCACTTGTTCTAAGCATTCGTTGTTTGCAATTACATCACAGTTGTCAATCTTTCATGTTACAAATCAAACTAATTTTTGTGTTTACATAGTCAGAACTAGAAATATTGTTGTTTTTAATATATTTATTTTTTGGGTTATAAATTGGTCTGCACCAAATCCTTGATCTCTCCACTCCTCTCTGTCACCTGCCAGCCTCTTCATTTCTTGGTAGATGCTACAGCGCACATCTCAGATAACCTGATCTACTCTATGTAGCTTGATCTCGAGCGGCCTCTACGATTATTGCCGTAAAAATTTCCCTCGGCGATTCTGTTCAAGAGTCGTCTCTTTTCGCCCACCCTGATCAATACCTCGTCGTTTCGGAAAAGTTCCGACCAATGGATCCTCGCCATGCGGCTGTAGCACCACATCTCGAAGGCCGCTAGTCTCTCGGACATGCTCTAGTCCATGGTCTATGTTTTGCTGCCATACAACAGCACACTCCGCACAAGAGTTTTAACCAAATTCTTCCTAACCTTTATATTAATATTAGGAGATTCAAAGACCTTCAATTCTTTATTGAATGCGACTCTTGTTTATTAAATTCTGCTTAATGTTTGCCTTTGAGTGGCCATCTTGAGAAATTCTGCTGCCCTAATACGTAAATTATTTCATTTTTGATAGTGACGCCATTCAAAACAACACCTCTTCTCTTCCAACAAGCATGCACTTTGTTTTCGATCTTTCTAAGCCTCATTCAATTCTTGTTCCGACTTCGCAAGCAGTGCAAAATCGTCGGCATATCTAATCACATAAATTTTTTGTCCTTGGATTCTCACGCCGGGCCAATCTCTCATTTTTTCTCTCATCTCGTCGATAGCCTGTTGTATGTGGCAATTGCACAATACTGGTGACATCGAACAACCCTGTCTTACTCCCTGGCCAACATTTGCCTCAGCAGTGCTGTCTCCATGTAATATTACAGCGGTTTCATTTTTATATAGGCTCCATATTGTTCGTCTATCTTTGAAACTCAGCCCTATTTTGTTGAGCACTTTAAAAAGCTGCTTCCAGTCTACCTTGTCAAAGGGTTTTTCCAGGTCAATAGAAGTAATTTATTTATAATAAATTGAAAAATAATATTAACAAAACAAAATAATTTTAGGTTTAGGAATAGGATGATGAAGAAAATTAATTTAAGAAAACCGCAAAAAAAAATTACTTTTGTTTATATTATATATATGTACTGGTATAATTTTATATTTTGCTATATTCTGGTTTACTTCATATCTTGATTAATTTTGTTACATTTTTTATTGGGGTTCTCTGTTATTGGTATATCGACTGTTGCTTTTTGTCATTATAAAATATTGTACTGCTGAGATTCCTTAACAAATAAATAAATAAAACCGGAAATAATAATAAATATAATCGAAAACCGGTTAGTGGATAATCGAAGGCAGTTAATTGGAAGCCCTACGTACCGTATTACGGAAAAAAAAATGTACAAAATCAATGATTGTGTACATTTTTTATGGAGACGATTGATTCAAAGACAGTGTAGAGACAAGCCTTGCACCCCTTCGTGTAGTGGGTCGAGCAAGCCCAGCGGATCTTCCCGCTGTTGCTTTTGCTGAATTTGTAGTAGGTGTAATTACTCAATTTGATTAGCTTGGTGCCTCTTCTTGACAATATGTAGTTAACTAAAAATAAAATGAATAAAAATTGTCAGTACCTAATCCGATAAATTAGTAGAAATACTAAGGTCAATGACTGTACACTGAATTTAAAGAAAATTTAATGCTCATCAAACAATATTACCTAATTTGAACTTTTTGAGATTCGAATAATTTTTCCTGTATTGGCTTACATTTCGTAATGTACAAAATATTCAAAAATAATTATGAATAACATTTAACTTTACCTTTTTATACAATACTCATATTATACAGGACTCGACCAGTGGCGCTGTGGCATTTGGTACGGATGGAAGAGTCTTTGCCACGGAGTATCAAATTGTAGAGATGAACTAAACCCATTTTTTAGACCAGGGGAGATTGGGTTGGAGAAAGAAATATGCCCCTCCCCCCCTCGCGTACATTTAAGATATTTATAATAAAGTTAAAGTATTTATTCTTGCACAATTAAATCACCTAGTAAACAAAACGTATTTTTTTACAATAGACATTTTTTTAAACAAGTTGGAACCAGACCGTGTGGCAATAAATTTACGTTAGCTCATGTTTATATATTTTGGCGGTCGATGATCCTTATAACGGAGAGGAAAATGAGCAACGGGAGACCAAGACTCTATCGGGGGGGGTGGGTTCCAGAGGAACCCGGAGGTTTTCGGGGTCGACGATTAACAAAGTGTGGCCCATAACATTTGATCGTTGCAACACTGCTTAGAAAATGTTTCAATTTATACTACGTCAGAAAAAATATTAAGTTAGGTACTTATTAAATTAATGGGAGTTTTATATATAATATAATATAAATAAAAACAAAAATTACCAGTAAATAGTTTACTATTAACATTAATAAAATATACATTTAGCGGATGCTTTAGGTAACAAAGATTTTGGAAAAATTTTTCTCAATTTCAGTTCAAAAGTATGATTAGTTTTGGATTCTAATCATCAATCGTTAAAAATAGAGCCAACTCATTCCTTGTCCAATATGACTAATCTTTAACCAGTCATCTGACTCCAGGTAGATCATAACCGAGCACTCGGTGTGGTAATTAGTTTACATCTCTTAAGATGACCATTTAAGATGAAACACTCTGGTCTAAAAAACTTGCATCACTTATTTCATCTAAAAACGTCTCTCAAGTTAGCCTTTACAATTCTCGCTAGCGACAGACACGGGATGAATTTTGTGAATTGGGGCAGGTCGGTTTCCGCGTGCGAGACCACGTAAGGGCCATTATTCAAGTATTACATAGGCAGAATTTTAGTAATTTTTAACCCACTCACCCGTCCCCCTTGTCAGCAAAAGTAAGCAAAGCTCTTACTCCCCCCTCCTAAGTTTACGTAATCATTGGTTTATAATTTTTATTTGGTATTTGTATTTTGTATACAAGTAGAGTTACCATATTATGTGTTTAAATCAGTATTATCTAAATTTTACAAAAAAAATTATGAAAAATAGATAAATAATGAAAAGCGCTCAGTAATTTCCCTATTTCTGTTCTTTTTAACGTAACCATAAAATATCGTGTGAGAGCGAGTAAGCAATATCAATTATTAAGTAGGATTGCCATATGTGTTCAAATCAGAATCCACTAAATTTTGCTGAAAAATCAGAAAAAGTAAATAAATCTTGCTGACGTAATCACCATCCAGACCCCTCCGTCCCCCATGTTATCAAAAATAAGCAAAGCTAAGACCCCCCACCCCATTTTGCTGCTTACGTAATACTTGAATGGCCCCATATACATACATCCATACATAATTGAGAAGCCAAAGACAGACGCATCCTGAGATTTGTTTTTCTTATGTACGACATACAGATATAAGGAACCACGGAAATTCCGACGTCAATCTGCTCTCAGTGGTTGTGCGTATTTTTCATGAAGACCACCGTTTCGTCGTATGTGTGCAGACACGCGTGACATCCCTTGGCCCTGTGCGTGGAGCAGGCCCACCGTACTTTGCCGCAGCTGTTGGAGCTAAACTTGTAAAAAGTGTACTTGCCCAGTTTGATAAGGGTTTTCCCTTTAAGTGAGGTTGTATAAATCGCTGAAAAAAAAAGGTGAAAATGTTTGAAAGTGCTCAACAGTAGTATACCAGTAGTACCAAAATCGTCATCATTACGTGGCTAGTGGTTTATTTGTATTTTAAAAGTTTTTTTTTAATAAATGGCGCCTGCGCCGCCCGAATACTATGTACATCTATATACCAAAAAAATTATATTTATTTTACCTCGTAATGATCGCAGATGAAATTTAAAAAAAATGCCAGTTTGACTGTACTCCAATGGACGACCTATTATGAGAAGGAAGAACCCTCAAACTATTCATAATTTTATGAATATTGTATCTAACTCAACCTCAGACGAACGGTGTAAATATGAACGGGGTATATTGTTAGACACCTCGCGCGCAGGACAAAGCCGCGAAAAACCATCCCGCGCAGATCAATCCCGACAACGCAACAACGAGAAAACTGTGTCTTCATTGCCGCGCGAATCATAATTCTAAAATTTAATGACATGAAAGAAATGTTTATTTTTTACTTTATTTAAGCGCTCTTGAGGTAAGTACTCACGAAAACGGCGCTATATAAATGATCCAACTATTATTATTATTACCTATTCTATCTTGTAGACCGCCTCTCAAACTTATTATATTATAATAACATCATATTCATACATAAAAAAAAACTGTAAAAAACTAACCTAATCTAACCCAACCTAATTTTTATTTTTATATTGCGGCTTTGACGGCGCTGTTTTGTCATCGCGCCTTTGTCGGGTCACGTTAGTAAATTAAATTTACCAGTAGGTGTTAATATTGTTGATACACATTTATTTCAGTCACATATATTGCATCAAAAGTGCAATTCTAGATTCAAAAAATAAATAAACATCACCAAAACCTTTTGAAAGTACAAACATAATAGAAAAAATTGTATTCATCAAACCGTACAATGTTTACTTTAACAATGATTTATAATTTCCATCTTCACTTTTATTCAGAGCTACTTACATATTTACTATAGAACTTTAAAACGACGCGACGTGTTTTATTACACTTGTCAATTATATTAAGAAAAGTAAAAAGTTTATAATTATTATTATTAATTTCCGCGACTAGCGTTCTAAAATTTTTCCTGTGAATCCATTATCACGCAAGTTCACAGATTTATTTGTATGCTAAATAATATAATTTATAATTTTTGCATATGATATAATAAACATTTATCTCCAATATTATTATGTTTTGGTCAAGATATATTATAGATATCTCATAGAGACGAAGCTATATTTTTATATGGGAATGTATCTGGGGATAAAATACATTATTGTGTTCTTGAAATATTCGGACATACTCAAAATATTCTAAATACTATGTTTTTAAATAATGCGTCAAAATATTTTTGCTGTGATGTGAAATTTATTAAAAATATTTCAGTAATTTTAGTTAATTACATCAAATAAAAAGTATAATACTCTGACAACATTTTCACTTCCAGATTAAAATACAAAGGTAACGTTTCATTAAAGAGCCATATTTTAAAATCTTTTGTTATTCGAATAAATGTCGAAAAAATTAAAATAATTATGTAATAAAAAGTATTGAAAATATATATATATTATACAAAATTATAAAAAATAAACATATTTAAAATAATTGTATAATAAATACTTAAAATAAAAATAGATAAAATAAAAAAAAGAGGAGGGGGCGGCCATCGGATACGGCGTACTTAATTTTTCAACAAGTCAACCCTATTGTTTGACATTTGTTATCTGTGATTATCGATGTTATTAAAAATGGATCGTTATATCAAAGTATTTTTTTTTGTTTTTTTGTCATATTTATCTTATGAAAATAACACGGAACATTGAGAACAATACCAATCTTGATTCGGGATCTGAAAAATTCATAAAAATTATGGATAATTAGTCAAAACAATCATTATTGAATATATAAACAGAACGCGAATTAACACGTATTGCGCTTCAATTTATACAAATTCATTTCTTTAAGGGGGAAAATTATAAAATTATGGTTAAAACTTTTTTCTTTTCAAATAGAGATGCGAACATTGAATTTGTGTCGTTAAAATATTCTTACTATTTTCAAACTAAACTAAACGCTTGTGCAATGAAAATAGGACTAACTTGCTGATGTCTTGGAATGGGACTCAAACCATGAAAGCGCTAAAGCGAGAGTCATAATGACTACAATGAGAAGCTAATTAACTGCTAGTATTGATGTTAAAGATACGATAGAGCAGGGGAAAATATATTATCAATATATTGCATTGGCACTATACAGGGTGTACCAGAGCTAGCAGCAGAAACTTGGCCGGTAGATTCCTGTCTATGTAAGAGTCTAAAATGTGCAAGCAACCATGGCCTAATATCAATAGTTATGGAGATATACAATATCAAAATTTGCATTTTTTTTCAATATTTTTGACTTATTTTTGCGAAATGTTGAACTATCATTACAGTAACTCATATCGATTATGAAAAATTCAATCGTTTTAATTTAAGTTGAATAAAACGATAAAAACCTTGCAAAAATTAGAAAAAGTTATTTTTTTAAACTTTGATATTACATATCTCCACAACTATTGATATTAGGTCATGTTTGCTTAAACATTTTAGACTCAGACAGAGGCAGAAATCTACCGGCAAAGTTTCTGCTGCTAGCTCGGGAACACCCTGTATAAATGTACGTAACCGTAGGAATACCTCTCTCCATTTAAGAAAGACAATCGAATTAGTATGTGAAAGCAGTGTGTACGAGGCACATAGTTTCATTGAGTTGGTGTGTTTATACCCGTAAACTGTGTGCCTGATAAGCACGGCTTGCAGATACTAATTCGACTACCTTTCTTATATAAAAAGAAGCTTACATGAGCACACGTGTAAATAAATGGAGAATCGTTAATTTAATTAATGTCTGTGATATTACAGATGTATCATTTTCAATCAGGCACTGCACGTTGCGCGATTGAAATATTTGGATCAAGTTATTAAAATGCATACCTCACTCAACGGAGGGTCGAGACAGTCCGTGTGATAACCGCGGTTGCAACCGTCGCACAGCAACATTGTGTCTTCTGATTCTCTGGAACCGCAAACCTTTAACAAAGCGTCGTTTAAACATGTGTCGTAAAAATGAAAAGTATTATCAATTTTAAATAGGATCTTTCTGCTTAAGGCGTCCCACCGCGAAATCTAAACGGCCGCGTCATGTCTAAATGCTCAAAAAAAGTTAGTCTTATTGAATATTACAAAACATTACAAAATTCTGTTTTTACTTGAAGAAAATCGGTTAAGAGGAAATTCGAAACAAATAAAAAAAACAACGTCTTTTGTAAAAAAAATTGTTGACTAGGGGATTTAATTATTCACGAATTAATTTTTAAACTGCAGTTTTAATGTATCTAATATATGCGAGGGGGGACATACTTCCGCTGTATCTCAGTCCCCTTGCCTGAATAAGGGGTTTAGTTCAACTCTACACAATTTTATATTCGTTTTAACGTCGTTTTTCATATGTTAACAACTGATGTTTCTTATAAACGCATTTTTAATAAGACATTAATATGATGAGGATTTTTATATAAACTTTCCTTTCTCAGATTCTACCCAGCGAAAGCTACGTACACCAGTAAGGCATATATGTCAATATTTTATATCATACACGACCTTGCATCGACTACAGTAGCACTACACAGTTGGCATTTTGGCTAACTAAATACTTTGTTAATAACCACCCGCTTGCCCCGGTCCAAAATAGTCAACTTCCGGAAATATCGTATCCAAAGTTTAAACGTCATCATTGGATGATTTGGTGGTCACTTTGTAATGGAACATTTTCGTTTGAAATAAATTTTTTAATCGAATTTTGTACGAAATACGCAATAATTGGGTTATTTATTATTACTGTATTTACGAGAGGTCCCTCTCATCATCACATCAGTTATTAACTATACCTGATGATGAGAGGGAATGCTCCTCTCGAAGCTTTAGCATTAATAATAATAATAGTGGCGGCCGACGTAGCCTAGTGAGCATGACGCTGGCTTCTCACACGGGGGTTCTGGGTTCGATTCACGGTGAGGTCACAATTAATCTATGTGATTAATTCAAGCTTGTGTGTTTTTGTGATGTGTTTCGCTTCAGTAATTGGACCTCTCGGCCTGTTAAAGTGTAAAAAAAACTCTATTATTATGCGTGTAGCACGAAATTCAAACAATAATTATTTTTACTCCATTTCTACTCGTAGCGTCTGCTTGTCTGCCGAAAACACTTTGGATCGATTTGTAACCCTTTTCCCTAATCCAATCGAGCTGAAACATTGCAGGCAGACTCGTGGCAATGATAAAAATGATCTTACAAATTTTCTTGGTAATGCGATCACGCGTCGCGCGGCCGGTTATTTGTTCCGGTTGGGCGTTCGAAAAACGGCTATTCTTATGATTTTTTATGGGATTATGAATAAAGATATTGATGTAGGGTTTATGAGGCTTAATAAATACACTCTCGAAATACTCTAAAAAAATTATTATATATTTTATGCAATTTTAACATACAAAAACACTATTTGAATACAACAACTCAATTACTAGGTGGGTCTACGCTGGTGTTGAAATTTCAAAAATGTGCCATCTAAAACAGAAATTTTAAATTTTTTTAGATTCAATGTATTCCTAGCAATCGACTGAAAGAGAATTATTTTAAAAAATTGTTTGTTAAAAGTACGTAAAACATAATTTAAAAAAAAATTATTTCAAGAGTGTATTTATTAAGCCTAACAAACCCCACCTATCAATAACTTTATTCATAATCTCATAAAAATAGCCTTTTTTTCGAGCGCCCAAAGTAGAATCCTGACTTAAAACTCGGGGCAAGCGAGTGGATAAATTGAAAATAGTTCAAATAGTTACAAAAAATATATAATTACATCGCAATGTATCATCTCGTATAGATACAAATTCGGAGGTGTGCGTCTTTTGATCGAAATAGTTCGGACAAACTCTCTTCCAACCGCTCCTTTAACTGTAATATTTTTGAAACGTTTCCTGTCAATCGGACAAGTGTTGCTGGACTTGGACCACTTTTTCAAACACTGTCGGCAAAATTTGTGCTCGCAGCAGTCGGGAATACCAATTTGCTTTTTGGCAAACGGCCCCATGCATATGGTGCATAAGTCATCGGGCCCGGCATACTGAAAGTATTTCACACAAAAAATATATTAATTATTATAATCCATTAACGGAAAACCAGATGTATTCTTAATGATACTTACAAATTAACCTTTTCACGCTGTTTCCCCGCACGGGTAGAAAAAGATAATAGAACGCCACTCTTCTATCCTGCTACACCACTTTCGCTTCGAGAACATTTACCACATCATCTCATGTAGGTTCTTCGATTATTATTGAAGCTTTTAATAGGGCTATCCTCCAATATTTTTCTGATTATGATAGGACTTTCGTGAACGCCCTCTGTTCTTGCTGCCTTCAACACTCGCCTCATGTATTTTATTTCCCATCTTCTCCTCGCTCATATGTTCCACACCTTGGAGATTCCTACTTTTTCTATCCTATAGCCAACACTACATTTACTTATAATACTTTCATTTCTCACTCTCACTAAGTGACCACATTTCCATTGCGTTCAGTCTACTTTCATTCATTTTTGCCAACTCCAGGCTCCACTTTCACACATTTGAGTTGACACCAGAACTCCACGAACCGTGCGACAGATTCCCATTGGCTATAAAAGCATCCAGTCACCATTTACATTATTTCCCGAAGTCATTCCCCCGAAATAAAATATCATGACACAAATTTTTATTGTAGTTTACGACTGAAGGCGTCCCAAAGGTCAAATCAGGTAACAAAGTAATTTTATTTAAAAATTGTCTATTTAATAGTATGCAGCATGTGGTGTATTTTATTTATCATGATTTCAACTTAATGTTCATATTCATCTATATCTATATCTAGTAACAAATACGACGGATGCTGACAGTTTGACGATGTCACTGGGATTTCTTAACAACATGAATAATGTCCATAATTGGCAAGTGATTACAATTACAAAATAAAATAAAAATAATTATGATTATTTATTTTACTAAGTGCTTTTTCGCTCTCCTGCAAAATTATGTTTTTGTTTATAGACCCTTTTTATAAGGACGCCTCCAACTGTCACACAGACAAAAATAAATTATCATTAACAGGGTCTGTACCGTTTCGGATTTTTCGGATTTTCGGATTTTTTCGGATTCAATAATTTTCGGAAACGCTAATCGAAATTATGTCGAAGTACGAGGTATACTTTTAGACTAGAGCTGTGACGGGTGAATGTATGCATCACAAATTGATAAAAATAACGTTTGCACTACAAGGTTTAAACAAAACTTACTTTTGAATTCTTTTTCTGCTTGCGAGTATTCATCGAAAAAATATTAAATAAACTAAATTAAAAAAAATTAACGTTTAATAAAATGATGTAAATAAACCCCACAAAATAATAAAATTTAATTTAATCAAAACTTCACTAGAGAAAATTTGATCACTCGGAAAACAAAGTAAGTTTTGAAAATAGAAAACTTTCTGAGTATTTGAGTTTTTTTTTAATTTTCAATTGTCAATACTACATTCGGTGTAAGAACTAGATTTGGGTACTTCAATCTTAAAAAAAGGGAAACTGGGGTTAACTGTATCACTTTATAAAAAAATAAATATTAATTGATTGTATTAATTACGTCTATAAGTATTTTTTTTATATTATTTCCGTATCGTCCGACAAAGTGAGCGAATTTCCCAATTTATTCTCATATCGTCTCTCGCGTTTTTTATCAAATTTTTTATTTGAAAATATATTATTTGAAATTTTATTTATCAGGTTCCATATATTTTAAATAGGGATATATATCTCGTTAAAATGGTACAAACTGAATTATTTAATAAATTATTAAATTGCCAAACCTATGATGTTTTAAAAATTAAGAAAATTGCTCCACTTTGTGGTCCTTTTATGACTGAAGGGTCTCGTGAGATCTTTTTCAATCATATTATAAAATAAACAATTATCTTAATTTTTCTAAATTATTGCAGTCAGTTAGTTTACTTACAATTTATTTTGAAAAACACTGTTTTTATATAATTTATTTTGGGCGTTTTTTCGATCCTTTTTACACTGTTGACAACTTTTTTCTTGAATAAATTAAAAGGATAGACAATATTATTTTAAAATCGAAAACTTATTCTAAATCTCAGATTTCAGCTATTTAATCAAGGCACTGCGTATTGTGTCATAAATAAGTTGCGACATGATTAAGTATCTAAAATATCGACAAAGATATATTTTTTTTAGATAGTTTTTATTTTAAAACTAGCTGTTGCTACCTGGCGTTGCACGGTTTAAGGATTAAGTTCAAAATAAATTTGTGGAGGGAAACAAAGGTTCCATTGTTTTGCAAAGCGTCTAATTAAAACAGTGTTTCCATTTGATCAAGGCTGGGATGGATAGGATGTCTAGGGAAGAAATGTAACCTATTTTTCCCGTCGGGAATATGCATGCAAAGTTTGGGTCCAAGCGGTGTATATTTGTACAGAAAATATATCTGGGGGAGGCGGTGGGGTAGAAAGGGAAGAGAAAATATTGTCTTTATTACCCACCTAGTCCTAGAGAATAAGTTTGCAAATTTTGAATCCAATCGGTCGAACGGTACAGTACGAAAAAAACTGTCAATTTGCGAATATTGGTTAAGAAAGCCCTTTAAATATACGTTATAATCCGACTAGTAATAAATATAGAATATATTAATTATCAGATCAATATTATTTATATTTAATATACTAGTATAATAATTAATATAGATTATAATTTTAATCCGACGCTTCTTGTAGAGGCTGAATTTTCCGAATGTAATCAAAAAATTTGAATTCGAAAAATGTTGTAGGTGTCTAAATATTTATCAATATTGAAAGGGTAGGTACTGGCGTCTTTTTTTCAAATAATTTGTCTGAATTTGAAGGCAGAGTTGTGTCAAAATTGCGAAACAAAAGTTGAAGAACTTTAAGAGATAAGATTTTGGCTAATCAAATATTTACATTTTTATTTCTATAAATAGTAGGTATATAAAAATAAAGTACGTATACAAAAACATCCTCGTATTCGGATGCAGCGTTGTGCCAAAATTTCAAAGCAATCAAATGAGCGATTTTGTACAAACGAACACTTACATTTTTAATTATATAGATTATAATATCTCGTCATTTGACTGATGAAGTAAAAAAGTTGTTTCATAATGTTATCCTATACTTAAATGAATAATGTGAGTATGTATCAAGTAACTAAATTATTCTATCTAATAAACGCCGGTTTATCGGTAATGAAATTAAAATTGAACTTAACTCATATTGAAGACATATAATTTATGCGAGTGTGGTATCAGCTTGGTTACAGTGTAATTTTTCGTGTATCAAAAGAAAAATAAAAGAAGAATCAGTCTAAAATTCATATTTAATATTACATACACTCGAAATAAAAATTAATAATCATGTTAATATCCAACGATAATACAAAATATACCTTTTAACAACACGGAACATAAGAGGGCAGCCTTTACTTAATACTCATGTGGTTAGTGGTTATGTGTATTTTTCACAGAAATGATTATCTCGTTCATGGTGTAGATGCACGCCTTGCACCCTTGAGGGTAGTGCGTGGAACAGTTCCATCGGATCTTCCCTTTCATGGTGGTGCTGAACTTGTAGAATCTGTAGTTGCCTAGCATTATTATCTGCCTACCTCTAGCGGAAGTTGTGTACCTAGCTGTAGCTGAAAACAAAACATTATATATTAGTATTATTAAACATTTACCGAGTTTAACATATAATCCTAATGGTTGTGACAATACCCGTATATGTATGTAATTATTATTAATATAAAGTACCTTTGTTAAAACTTGTGCCACAGTATACCCAGAACAGTAGTTTATCTCCGGCCTGTCGGCGAGTTATTAGCCTACTCTTGCATTGACGCTAGGGTTGTCACTTTATTTTTACTCCCTTTCTTTTAACTCGTAGCATCTGAGATTCCGACGCATAAGGTAGACACGAAACCCGAAAATTTCTGTAATTAGAAAACCTAGTTTCTGCACTTAAATTGCAAGAACGCTGATTAGCATCAACGTAGACTTTTAAAAACTCACAGTCTTTGTGATAATCAACACACCTTTTTAGTAAAGCACCACAAACATAAAAAAATATTTTTTCAGGAAGCGCATTTTTTTTCTAAAGCGGCGGCTGCGAGCGCGAATGGCACCGAAGGCACGGCCCTTACTGCCGCCGCCTTGTGCCCCCATATTCTATGTCAATGTGTGCGTCACAGTGAGTGCGTACACGGCGCCGAGCACGCACGCACACATTCTAATGGGTAGCGGCCAGTTTGTATGAAGACGTATTACTGTTCTTAGTATACTGTGCTTGTGCTTTCAATTCAATAGAATTACTTGAGCTTGAACATTAAATTTGATAGAAGCAATCGGATGAACGCATTCCCCAATACTCAATTATCGTTATCAAATATCTAAATAAAATGTTATACCAAATTCAAAGAGTAGGTACTCTGGAGAACGCCCATATAAATTTAAAAAAATGTAAACTCATATTTTATATGTGTATGAAAAAAAAATATCGGGGGCACTAAACTTTCTTACTTGTTTGCAGTTAGAATGAAGTCTTCAATCCTGACCATATTTTTATTTTTTATTGATTTATTATTAACTTTGTGGAATGACAAAATTGATTTATATATAAATAAAACACATGTGTATATAAGAACACTTTTGGTTTATATTCTCACCTGTAGATAAGAACGTTTGTAGTTCTCGAAACTAGTATTGTATACTCAAAAGTGGTTGTATACAAGTGTTTTATTTATATATAAATCTGATGAATATTTATATATAAACCATATGTATTACCTACATTAATGCGCTCGTAGAATTATCGAATACAGGTAGATACAGGTAGATTATTATAATAATAATTGGATATCTTATATAGCGTCGTTTTCGCGAATACTCACCTCAAGGGCGCTTATAAGGCAAGGTTATAAGGCAAGTATAAGAGCTAGTCTCTTATATTTGTCTTATAATAAGCACAATAGTTAGTCTCTTTTTGAAGAGATACTGCGAAAAAACTATGTTTTAATTATAGTTTTAATAGACTAGAGTAAAATAGTTTAATAAACTGTATTTTATATTAAATAAAATAAAAATATTATAATTGTGATATATTAAATAGTTATATTATAAATCAATATAATAGTGTTATATACGGTATGCGTAATGATGTTGTTAGAATAGAAAAGGAATAGGGCCATAATGTAATAGATTCGTAATTGTGGTAGAGGCTATATAGTATATAGACGTAGAACTATAAATGTGTAATTATTAGGATTAATTAATTATTAAGAAAGCTGTCAAAAAATCGGAGTCAAGCCACCTCAAAAAATTCAATACGAATTGTAAATATATTTTTGCAGGTGATATTGATCATTGTGATCACAAATATACCTGAGGTAACAAATATACACCACTAGAACAAATAGCCCTATCATATGAATTTTGTAGCTGTTCTAGAGATAAGGTGCGTTTCCATTCCCTTAAGATCTCTTGAAATATTTTGCACAGGGACATAAATGAGATATTAAATACATTAATAATTGAAGCTAATATTTAAAAAGTAACCTAATATAGAGGACGAACAACACAATTATTCAATTTTATGGCAAGCCGACAGGAAAAATGTTTTAACATGTCTGCATGTTCTGGCTTCTATGGTTAGTTTTATGCACGCCGTAGAAACCAACCATGTTTATTGACCCAAAAAGTCATTAAAATAACTTCTATAATGTAGTAACTTCATATATACAAAGATGGGACTTACCACAGTTGATGAAAAATAAAAGTTTTATTAAGCAGAGACAAATAATTTATTTTAACAACAGTAGATATAAATAAATACATTCAATGAAACAAAACTAATTTTAATATCTAAAATAATCGTTACCGAATTTATGTTTTTAAGCAACACGACTAAGATTTACCGTAAAAACCTTATCAAGGGTTGAGAATTATTATCAGTGGTTATGAGTATTTTTCATAGATATGATCATCTCGTCCAGAGTATAGATGCAAGCCCGACACCCCTGGGGGTAGTGTGTGGAGCACGCCCAGCGGATCTTTCCCTTCAACGAGGTGCTGAACTTATAAAATCTGTTACTGCCTAACTTTATCATCTTCTTCCCCCTGGCTGAAGTAATGTATACAGCCACAGCTGTAAGCAATATAGACACTTAGTACACTTTAAAGTGGGAGTTCGATCTCTGTTCAGCTAATTTGTTTAAACCACTTTCGAGTTTATCTAGTAAATCCAACCGGTTTCGGAAAATACTATTTCCTTCACCAGGATGATAACCATTCAACCAAACAACAAGTCGTATGTCGCAGAAATATGAAATAAAAACTGCGTACGAAGCTATTTTGTTGTTTTCGTATAATGACAATAGACGTTTTTTGACATTGCATGTCAAATTTTTACTGAAAATGTTGACGCTGTAGCTTTTCAACTTGTGGAAAACGTATATAAAAGTCTTTACAGGATCGGCCAGGGCTTATGACCTGTATAAGCTGGCTAAGGTGATCGCTTTACACAATGCAACGTTTACCAAATCCATCGTAAAAACATCCACACATTATCAAATTTATGAAAGTTGTATACATATATGTTCTAAATCAGTTTTTTTTCATATATTGGAATGGACTATGCTAGAGACACCTGTATTCTTCCTCAGGAAATAGTATATATACATTTCGCGGCTGTCAGCAAGAAATCGGTTATCGCCGATTGCAGACCTCAATAGCCAACCGCGGGGCCAAGCAGCAGGTAATCGGCTGACGCCGATTGCATACCTAAATAGCCATCGACAGGGTCAAAAGGAAGGAATCGGTAAAACCCTATCGCAGATGCCAATGAACAAAGAATACACGTCTAATATATTTAAATGATTGATTTTGATAGCAAATGGCTTTATTTTAAAATAATATTTTTAAAAATCAAGCGATATAAAATCTATCTATCCCAAAAATTTGCCGAATTTTGACAGGCTGCATCGGGTTAAAATATGACATTTCAAATAAAATGGATTGTTGATTTTCAAAAACGAATATCCGACCTTACGTCTGTTTAGTAAGAAAAAATATGAGAAAATTTACGCCTCATATATTTATTATTGTTTTTTATAAAGATTCAATACATCGTAAAACAATTTAACGGCGAGACAACCTATTTAGAAAGTGGTCTCTTTAACCCATTAACATTGTTGCGGCAAAAGATTACACTAACGTTGAGGCGGGTCATGACTCTCTTACAATTATACTTAGTAGGTATTCAATAATTACATACCTATTCTATTTGAATAATTATTTCTTAATTTAAAAACTTACTTTCATCTCAAAATAATGGCAACTAAAAAAAAGCAACACTAATAAATAAAATCAATTTTATTTGAATTCTTCATAAAGACTTTTAATTATAAAACAATAATACTTTACCATTTAAAAATCTACTTCACTAGAATATATTATAAAAAATCTTTTAAATAACAATTAGGTTTTTACTGCAGTTTTTGCAGTGAAAACCTAAAGAGATCATATGTTCAGCGCATATAAATTTATGACAAGTGTTACATTTATGACTTGTCTTCCTGTCTTTTAGGTAGTGACAATCTTGGCATCTTTTTCGAACACCAGGAAGCTTTGAAGGAGATTTTCTAGATGTTTCTGCAGTAAATTCCTTTATTTCTCTGAGCGCGTCCCGCGAAAGATTTGAAGAATCTTTGCGTAAACAATGGTGTTCATTTACGGGTGCCAGACCTAAATATAAAAAAAATGTCGTTTAATATCTTGGTTCGACGATAATTTACAATCATTATATCCTGAAAAAACTAATAAAATCCTCTTCTCTAATAAAAATCTAAAATTTCCTCCTAGTACAAAAATTATTATATATGACAACAATTGTAAAACTGTAACTTGCAACAAGTCATGCTCAATCATAAAACCAAAAAAAGTAATTAAATATCTCGTTGAAATTTACACATTAACGAATATGTTAAAAGAATAAGAAAATGTATTTACATATTCATGAGATTAAGAAACATATTAAGTATAGAGAATCTAAAAAAAACTTTATTATTATGCTACTGTTCATTCATAACTACAGTATGGAATCATTGAATGGGAAGGAGCGTACAACAACATAATAAACTCAGTTAAAGTAGTACAAAGAACGATACTTAAAGTAATATTTCAAAAAAATCAACTTTTGCAACACAAGCACTTTTTTTCAAAATTCAATGTAAATAAAACAAGAAAATATTCATAAAAAGATTTCAATTATTGAAATAGAAAAAGAACACAACATTAAACAATTCGAAACAAGCACATCTTTAAGATACCAAAATAACTTTAAAATATCAAAATGTGCAATACCAAACAATATCAACAAAACTACATATATATTTAGGCATAAAAAACTGTAATAATCTTCCTTCAGAAATCAAATAGTTAAAACTATTACTATTATTAAACACACATCAATTAAAAAGAAATTAAATAAACATTTAAAAAAAAAAACAATAATCACACAATAGAGTAGCTTGTTGTTCTTGTGGTTAGGACACTCGCCTCATGATCCTAAGATCGCGGGTTCGAACCTCACTCCAGACTAGCAAGTTAGTCCTATTTTCAAAGGACAAGCGTTTAGCTTAGTTTGAAAATAGTAAGAATATTGATGTGACATGTATTCCGTGTTCGCATCTCTATTTTTTTTTTAATAAAATAATGATATTACAAAAAAAAAACAACACGTGATTATCGTGAATACATATGTGTACCAAAGGGTATATATGTCTGTGTGTAAAAAATAAAAGTGTAAGTCTGTCTACTAGCATAAGAGATTGCCTCTTTTTTGGAAAGGTACAGCGAAAAACAATGTATCTTTAGTAAACTAATATGTATCATAAGTCAAAACATTCTGTAAAAAAGAAAAAATTGGCTCACTGTTGGTGTTCCTTATAATGGCAGCATCTACCACAATCATATTAAGCATGGCGTAAAAAAGTGGCAAGGTGCATTTTTATTTAATTACGGTAAACATCATACGTTGAACAAAATTCCTCAGCAATATTCACCCTGCCTTTGGTTGCATTATAAAAAGTAAGACTTTTTATCTCCAGAGTTTCATCAATCTTATCGTCGTGATGCAAGCTTTAGCTTTGCAATTTTTCTTAATTATTCTAAGTTTATTTTCATAACTCTCTGAAGACTCCTAGCTGCAGCTACTGAGATACCCGGCTGTGAGCGGCTATTATTTCTGACAAATATTTCAAATATAAAAAGTCTAGGGTCGTACTGACCCTTCTTCAATGACGCCGGGTTAGCAAAATTCACAAATTGACATCTTTTTTCCAAATAAACTTAAAAATATGAGAAGGCTCAATGCAAAATATATTCATACGTATCTTACATGTTTTTCGATACCTACCTTAACAATTAGGTTTAAATGACATTTTTGTGTTTTTGTGGCTTTCTCCACAAGTAAAAATAAAATAATTATCTTTAAAGAAATTCGTGAAAGTCAAGTTATTTACCTACTTATTAATTTTTTATTTATTTGTTAACCTATTTATTTATTTCATGAATATTGATGCAAAACAGTACATGCATGGAATCTTTTTAGATTTCAACCAATAATACATTACATAATCATGTACCAATAACACCACCACACAATTTCAAAGAAGTATTTCAGAAGAAGTAGAATGTTGGGTTTGGTTAGGTTAGGTTACGTTCTTCAAAAAATAATATAAAAATATTAATTTTAAAAGATTTCTTAAAAAAAAATCTGCTGTTAGGCTACATTTGCTTCTGTAGCCGAAAACTGGGTATGCTTTCATCATTTTCTTTTTCCACATTCACGTTAATTATATTTTATAAAAAAAAAATTGTTTCTGCTGCCAGATTACGTACGCTTCCATAGAGAAGCGGGCACGCAGTCATCATTATCATCATCATTTTTACCATGTTTTCCTCTCTACATTTGTTGATTTTATAAATCTTCCACACATATTTTTCTTCTTCTTTACTTAACCAACAACGAGTCTGTCACCAGGCTAAATTTACATTTACATAAACGCATCGCCGTGCAATGGGAAATCTTGTATTTTTAAACACACATAGAACTTTGTTAACGAATCTAGAAAATAACAAAATTTTGATTTTGTAGCTAGATAACAAAGCTTTCTTTACACATCAATGTCATTTCCATAAATTAATTACTTTAAAAAGTTACAATCACTTTGGTAAAAAGTGGTTCAATTGTCCCGGAAACCCTCTATGTGTAAATTTAAAAGCGTGACTTATATTAGTAATCGTATTCATTTCGAAAATATTTGAAGAAAAATTAAACAACTGCTTTTGACAGTTTTATAAAATTGATGTAGTAATCTATATCATCATCATCATCTTCATCCCCTTGTCCTAGTAGGATTGGGGTCCCAAAGACTAGACAAGGTGCTTCCATATTCCCCTGTCTTGCGCTGTTTCCGCATGAGTCAACCAGTTCAGACCCATTCTGTTTTCATACACATTTTTTTGTTGTTTCTCCCGGCTCAATCTGGGGTGACCCACCAGTCGTCTTCCTTCTGGGGTTGCAAAGAGGATTCTTCTTGGTATTTGTTCCTCTGACATTCTTAGCACATGTCCAAGTCAACAAGCAAACAAATTTTATTACTATGAACAGCTATATACATAATATAACATACATAAACTATATTCACATTGAAAACCTGGTTTATTCCTTCTCGCCCCCCGTTACGTTATGAAGTATCATTGTTGATAGCATTTTTGTTTCAGACTGTCATGATATTTTCTTTCTTTTACAAAATAATCAGATTTTAAATGTTAAAAAATAAAAATTGTTTTAAAGAATTTTAAATCACATATTAATTTTTGAAATAATATATTTAGGTTGGTACAACTCAAACTTAGATATAACTTAAATATAGATTAAATCATTTTTTCATAAAATTTATACTTACAAAAACATGTTAAAATTAAACGAACATTAGATACTATTTAACTTATCAACATCTTACGCCATTAACATACAAAATGGTTTAATTTATGCTTATTATAATAATTAATAGATGCCGGTCACATATTCAAACAGAAGTCTCATCTCAGGCTACATTTGCTTCTGTAGGGGAATAGCGCCACAAACTTATATCTAATCGTTTTATCAGAACTTAGTGATCGTTTCATTAGTTTGATGTATGTAGGTATCTATATATATATATATTTCAACGAAAGTATATTTCTAGTGAAAGTATATTACCAACATACTTAACCTTATTATTAGGTTAGTTAGATTGGTTAGGTTAATAGTAACCTAACTAAATTTACCTTACATAACCAACCTAATCTAATAATTAGGTTAACTAGGTTGGAAAATATACTTTCTAGAAATATACTATAACTAACATACATATTAGATATTAAATTTATAGAATCTTGGGTATTTCTAGATCGATAAGAAAAATTAAATTCTTTTGTAGTCTTGAACGTATATGAAATATATGGAGCGCCTAATTCCAAAACCCCCTAAAACAGATTGCGGATAATTTCAATTAATGCCTTATGTAATATGCAATTTTGTAGAACTTTTGTCAGATACGTTCAGAACACATTGTTTCTTGCCAAAATACTGCATTTACAACGCATGTTAAAAATCAGGGTTTGTTTCAAAATAAATCGCAAAGAAGCTTTCCATATACATATAAAATGTTTTTCATCCATAAACAAAACTAAAATCCATAACACATAAAAGTGTTTTAGAGGGTTTTGGAATTAGGCGTTTTTACGTATAATACAGAATCTTACTATACTTAATGTTTCCGTCTATTCTCAAGGTATTAATGTAACACTTATGTCTTGACCGTTATTATAAAACATTGTCACTTTGTCAATTTTGACATGTCTCGATATTTTTCATAGAAACTTTACGCTTACGTCATATTTACTTTATGTTTTATTAATATAACAACCTTGTTATTAATAAGAATGAAGGACATTTTTTGTTTGAACTGAAAGACTGCAGCTCTTTATACTATACATATAGTTCTTATATACTGCAATAAATATTTAATTATTAAATATTTGTACTTTACAAATGTTTATGTTATTATTATTATACTACGCCTGTTAAACTGGAATAAATATGTATTGAAACAGGAGACAGGCAGCGCCGTACAACCAAGTATTTTTTTTAAATCAGGAATTAAATACTTATATTTTTTCAATTGATAATTGGTGTAATTAATCAAATAAAAGAAGTAGATATATACAAATAATACAATCAATATTTTTTTAAATACTTATATGTTTTACTGTAATTCTTAAAATCCCAACAGCAACGCTTGGGAAAATATCATAATTTTTCAATGATTGTGAGTATTTTTGGAGTAAAGTATTATTCCTTCTAGTGTGTGAATATAGGCGGTGCATCCTCTGGATTGGTGAGTAGAGCAGGCCCAACGAACTTTGCCTCCAAGGGTAGAACGGACCTGATAAAAGGTATAGTTTCCCAATTTTACTAATGACTTATTTCCCTTTCTCGATGGAACGTACTCCGCTGAAATATATAAAGTAATTTATATAAAAAGTAAGATATTTATTTATCATTTTTAGCAGAAAATATGGATTGATTTATGACACTTGAATATAATTTCAACTACCTTTATCACACTGCCACATTACAAATGATGGCCGATATAATTCTGGATAGAATTCTACCCTTATAAGATTTCACGATGGATAATCAAATAAATATAAGGCCGCATAAATAAATCCTGCTCTCTAATCAAGAAGAGGAGTTTTACATAGTAAAATCCCGGTGTCTCAGATATAACGTCCTGAAAAAACTAAACACATGTTTTACTCGATGAAACTATGGAATGTTGAAAGACGTAGACCAACGTCAACGGAAGAGTTTAGTGACTGACTAACTTATGTTCCAGATTAGAAGAGGAAATGTGAAAAGAAAAAGAAGAATAATAATGTTTCGTTTATTCGATTTTACTTTCAGTTTACAAAACAAACATAAGACAAAGTATTTTCGAAAGATAAGAAAGCAAATAAATTTTTTATCCATTATATAGATATTAAAAAATTAAAAAATATTATCAAGTTTCAAAACAATAGAATTTATCATCAAACAAACATTAAGCATTAAACAATTTACTAGAAACATGCTACGAAGACGCACGTAGTAGAATATTATGTATGAATTATCGTTTTTCTTCTAATTTTTATTTAATCTTTTTTCCCTCCTCAAAATTTGTTTAAAGTGTACATTTTTCTTTTATTATTTTATTTAGAATCACAAGTATTTTTCAAAACTTATTGAAATTTTACTAGTTATATACTTTTTTATTCTAAAGTTTATTACTTATATTATTTATAAAAACTGTCTGGTTCATATAAATAAATAAAAATAAAAAATTAAAAAAGTGCACATAAATTCGTGATGATAAAGGCTAATATATAAAAATGAAATAATTAATACCCTATTTCAAATTTTGATCTTGATTTGATTGACTTAAAATTCTCTTCAAATTTAATTTACTTTTAGTAGTAATTTAGATTTGTTAAAAGCAGATATTAGAGTCCGTTCACTTTATGACAGCCACTTGTTTTAGTGTGAGTAACAGTGCGTTTACAAAAACTCGTAACATTATTTTTTTGATTAAATGACGGACGCAAAAAATAAATATAAACATTATTTTATTTTCTAAACCTAAAATAAGCATAGTTATAAGTTTTACAAAAAAACTCATTTCGTTTTCAAAAAATATGATTTCAAAATTGTTATTTAGTAAAATGAAAACACTGCTTTTTTTAAACAAAATAATCTGAATTGGTTTTTTTTTTTTTTTTAATTTTTTTTTTCAATATTTCAGTTTGTTAAAAATTAAAAGTAATAAGTGAATCTATTACAATATCGCGTATATCATTGGTAATAATCATTAATCAAAATATATAATTCTCTACGTAACAATGTCTGTCAGAAACGCTACTAGGTGACTCAAATAATAATGTGATATAATATAACAATGTCCATCACTAACATTATCAAGATGCTACTCTGGAAAGCGTTGTTCTCCCAGCCTTAACTGGCGACCGAAATATATAATAAAAGTATGTAATTTTTGTTGGGTTATAGGTAGTTTAAAATAAATAATATATAAGCAGGTATACTTATGGTTAAATTTTTTCAAAATCTTATAATAATCAATAAGATAAAACTATTGTAGTCTGTATCGGACTCCGAATCCTCATCTATATTTATATTCAATTGATTAAAATCTGTGATCACCGTATCGTGATCTTGCAGTCACCTAATCTTTAAATAAAAACGTTAAACATAGAAACGACCGCTCCGCGCAACTGAGAGGGTGATACTGAAGTGGACAATGGAATGGCTTTAAAAAAAGAATACCACTACAATTTACATGTTACAGAGGGTATCACTCACACGAATGCAAGTGGCTTTCATAAAGTGAACGGACCCTACCAATGTATCGATAGATTTCTGAAATGCTCAGTGGTTGTGAGTGTTCTTCACAGTGACGATGGTTTCACCCATCGTGTACAAGCAAGCCTTGCAACCTCTCGGCAGATGTGTAGAACAAGCCCAGCGAATTTTTCCACTGGATGTTGTAGAGAATTTGTAAAATCTGTAATTTCCATATTTGATCAATCTCGTACCCCTCTGTGATAAGACGTAGGTGGCTGAAATGAAAAGTTGAAAAATGTTAGTTGCATGTTTTCAACATTATGTCATTAATATTAACAGTTTTTTTATAACACAACATAATCTACGAATAATCTATACATTTATATGCACCTACATGAAAAATCATCACTGAATCAGATAATTTCCAATTCTCATTTTCATTTAATATGATTTTTTCTTGACCTTAGTGGTTTATTTGTTCTTAATTTTACTAAATTACTGAAAACAGTTTGGTTTCTAGTTACATATTAATGATTTCAATATGTAGCTACTACCTAGATTACTAAACCACAAGTAAAATGATAAAGCTGGTGAAATATTTAGATAAGATCTATTGCATTTATGATCACAAAACATGCATACGTCGGTCTTGCAATATAACGTAAAGAATCCAATGATATTTACGTATTCTGAAATTTATATTCGTATTCATTGATAAAATGCAAAAAATATCTTTTGATGATATTATTGCGGCAAACAGGATTTGAAAGCCTTGCGCTCTCCTGTATTCTCTCCTGTAAGAAGATAAAATGCACTATATATTTAGTGTTTATTCACTACGATGTTGGCGCCCTGAAAAGAGCCTTTGATTAGAATATTAAACACGCTGGTGTCGGCCCCGAAAAGGTCGTTTTGTGATCATGTAATTGTCGCCGAATGAAGTCACCGAAATTCGGTAATTTTTGACCCACGCCATACCCGAGGAAGAGGTATACGATGCCGGCAATGTATGCGGATCGAAGAGTGCAAGCGCGCGCTGGCTGGAGCAGGAGTGGGGGTCGGAAGTGTATTCTATTTATCAATAAATTCTGCCAGCCTTGAGACCAGAAGACCAGAAGTAATCAACAATTGTGTTCCAGAATCTTCTAACCTGGAGTCTTGCTCTTGGCATCGGTGAAACAAGCAAAGATAGGCTATCCATCCATGAAGAGACAGTATTTGTCCTATCTGCGGTAATTATATTTTACTTGGAGATTAACTATTTTTGTATACGTACGAGTAAAATCGTTTATGAATATTTTAGTTACAAAAAGCGATCATAATTATTTATAAACAGCTTGATGAATGCATACATATTTTTAAATAAATAAAATAAATGTTTAGTAGTATAAATTTTTACCTCAATAAAAATGTAAAAATAATAAATATCAATATGCTCGTAATAATTTATGCAGTAGTATTCTCGAAAACTCTAAATCTATTGATTATTGAAACATAATTTTAAAAAAAGTATATTGAATTGGTGAACATCTAATCTAAAATGTATTAATATTTTCAATATTAATTCAATATTATAACATATATTAGAGATAGATTTAACATATTTTCGAGAAAAAAAAATCTAAACCTCAAATAAGCATAGTTATAAAAATTATAAAAAAACTCATTCCGTTATCAAAATAATATGATTTCAAAATTGTTATTAAGTAAAATGAAAAAACTGCTTTTTTAAAATAAAATACTCTGAATTGTTTTTTTTCAAAAAGATTTTTTTTTTCAATATTTCAGTTTGTTAAAGTTAATAATAAGTGAATCCATTACTAGATCGCATATGTCATTGGTAGTAATCATTAATCAAAATATATAATTCTCTACGTAACAATGTCTGTCACCAACGCTACCAGGTGGCTCAAATAATAATGTGATATAATAGAATAATGTAAATCACTAACGTTATCAAGACGCTACTCTGGATATCGTTGTTCTCCCAGCCTTAAATTAAATAAGAGTATGTAATTTTTGGTGGGCTATAGGCAGTTTAAAATAAATAATATATAAGCAGGTATACCTTTGGTTTCAAAATCTTATAATTAATTTTAATCAATAAGATAAACTATTGTAGTCTATATCGGACTCCGAATCCTCATCTAAATTTATATTAAATTGATTAAAATCAGTGATCACCGTATCATGATCTTGCAGTCACCTTATCATTAAATAAAAACGTTAAGCAAAGAAACGACCGCTCCGCGCGACTGCCAGGGTGATATTGAAGTGGACAATGGAATAGCTTTAAAAAAGTTTACCACTACACAATTTACGTGTTACAGAGGGTATCACTCGAACGGACCCTACCAATCTGTCGATAGATTTCTGAAATGCTCAGTGGTTGTGAGTGTTCTTCACAGTGACGATGGTTTCACCCATCGTATACAAGCAAGCCTTGCAACCTATCGGCAGACGTGTAGAACAGGCCCAGCGAATTTTTCCACTAGATGTTGTAGAGAATTTGTAAAATCTGTAATTTTCATATTTGATCAATCTCGTACCCCTCTGTGATATGACGTAGGTGGCTGAAATGAAAAATCGAAAAATGTTAGTTGCATGTTTTCAACATTATGTTATTAATATTAACAGTGTTTTTATACCACAAAATAATCTATGAATAATCTTTACATTTATATGTTCCTTCGTGAAAAATCATCGCTGAATCATATCATTCGCAATTCTCATTTTCATTCAATATGATTTATTGTCAATCTTTGTGGTTTATTTGTTCTTAACTTTACTAACTTACTGAAAACAGTTTGGTTTCTAGTGACATATTAATGATTTTAAAAATGTAGCTACTATCTAGATTACTAAACCACTAAGTAAAATTATAAAGCTGGTGAAATATTTAGATAAGACCTATTGCATTTATGATCACATATCATGCATACGTCGGTCCTGCAATACAACGTAAGGAATCCAATGATGTTTACGTATTCCGAAATTTATATTCATTGATAAAATGCAAAAAATATCTTGCTCTTAGCATCGGTGAAATAACCAAAGATAGGCTATCCATCCATAAAGTAACAGTCCTTGTCCTTGTCTGCGGTAATTATATTTTACTAAAAATCATTTTGTATTCGTACGAGTTAAATTGTTTGTGAATATTTCAATCACATATAGCGATCATTATTATTTATAAACAGCTTTGTAAACATTGGAATTGGTGAACATCTAATCTAATACGCAAAAATATTTTCAATATTATTACATATACAAGAGATAGATTTAATATATATACAATAAATAAAACCGCTTTGATTACCTTTACATCACTGTACAACAGAATTTAGCCTAGAAGTACAGATAAAGGAATAAGCATTGAAGATTGCGAATATAGAATGTTTAATTTATCCACTTTTTTAAAAAAGTGAGCTCAATTTCGTAAATTTTATTCCTGTGTGTTGCGGACAGATAAAAATATCGACTTACAGATTGTCAAATGAATTAATATATAATCGGTAGAAAAATTAATAAAGTGACTGGTTATGGACAGTAATAATAATAAATAATATAATCAGTATTTATCAAAAATGTTTTAATTTATTTATTTTAGCATTTAATAAAAAAAGTCGTTCATTTTCTGAGAATATATTTTTAGAAAAGAATTCCAGCTTCAAAAACATTTTAAACAAATCGCCTGCTTTAAAGAATATTTTTTAACAAATTTAAAATATTTATTAAAAAATACATGCATAAATAAACATATAAGTATAAACATACATATGTCCCATGTTTACGATCTTGGATCTAATTTGTTATATATTACTATAGAAAATTTAAAAAAATCGGTTTATTTTATCGGTAGGTACATTCAATAAGAATAAAATAGAGTGCTCATGATGATTTTTTTTTTTTAATGGTTATGAGAATTTTTTGAAAACAGAATTGTGTCTCCCAGAGTGTGGAGGTAAGCGGAACAACCCGAGGAATGATGCGTTGAACAAGCCCATCGAACTTTTCCCTGTGCACTAGTTCGGACCTTGTTATATCTGTAATCTCCCACTTTTATCAAGACACTTGTTCCTCTTCGCGATCGTACATACACAG
This sequence comes from Agrypnia vestita, assembly GCA_016648135.1. NCBI lineage: Eukaryota > Metazoa > Arthropoda > Insecta > Trichoptera > Phryganeidae > Agrypnia > Agrypnia vestita. The sequence goes on along the minus strand of JADDOH010005778.1, from coordinate 91,744 downwards.
CTAAAATATTGTGATTTTTTATAAAATATATAAAAAAATGTATTTATTAATGAAATTATACATATTTCACTACTCGTTATAAAAATATAATTCACAAAAATAAGTAAATGAATTAATGTTAACCTATAATACTTACTTTTGCCAATTCTTGGACTAGTTATATTTCTGCTGAAAAAAGAAAATCACGAAAATGAAAGTCACAAAAAAGTAGTTGATCATGGCAAAAACATAAGATGCGCTTCAAATCAAATATTAACAATACCAAGAATAGCAAACAAATATGGTCTGAGGACACTTGAATATCGAGTTTCAATGTTCTTGAACAAAATACAAAGTACCTTTCCCTCAGGCCTAAAAACTCCAAAGTCAGTGTCAGAACTTAAAAAGTGGTTAATAGAAAACGACATTAGTTATTTATGAACTATATTAAGTGTTTTATTATGATAATGACTTTGAATAATTAGTGATGTTTATATTTATATATATTTCTCTTTCTTTTTCCTTAATTTTTGCTATGTATATTTTTAATTTGCAATTTTCTTTATTTATTGCTATTTTCTTAATTTGCTTAAAATTTTTAACTTTATACTGAAAATTTCTTTTATGTTGTTTTTTGTACTTAATTGTTTTCATTTTTTATCTCTTATGTTTATAAAGTTAATAATATTTTGTAATAGTGTAACTTACAATTCTAAAAATAAACCTACAGACAAACGTCTTTTTAGTCGTTTTGTGGGACAAAATATTATAATATGTAAATAAAATAAATAGAAAAAAAAATTAACTAAAAAAGTATTGCCAATATGATAATTCATTAAATAAATGAGTATTTAATTAAAATACAGTGTTACTAGAAAAGTTATTTATTTTTTGAGACAAAATTAAATAAGAAAACTTGTCAAGATAAAATAAATATATATCATAAATGCTCCAAAAACGATGCATGCTGTACGCAACATTTTCAATGGCAGTTTCAAAAAATAACGAAATCATATGAAATCAATAAATGTAATGGGCGATAGGTAATTGCATATATTAATTAATGTGCCGCGTACTAAGCAGTACAGCCACCCGCAGGGCTTAACTACTAGTTATTATTCAAAACAATTTATTTCTTAACACAGATTGACAAAATCTTTTAAAGATTACATGTTTTACAAACGGAACTTATTAATAAAGTTTAGGGACAAAAGCGACGCGTTAAAATTCTCATATTTTATTTATTTAACTTTGTATTACCCCCTTTCTACAAGAAAATATAATATTAAAAATTTCAAGCGAAGCCTGGCACTTAAATAGAGTTACGTGTAACGTTCCGGACCCTCCCCTCAGTGATTGTGACTGTTTTTCATTGATATTATTGTTTCGTCCAGGGTGAACAGGCAGGCCTTGCACCCTGAGGGATAGTGCGTGGAACAAGCCCAACGGGTCTTCCCCTGCAGGGTAGACCTGAATTTGTAAAACGTGTAGTCACCTAACTTTATCAAAACTTTACCTCTCAGTGAAGTGACATATTGCGCTGAAAATAAAAATACATATAAATTAATGAACCTAAGCTTTTGTTACGGCATGGCATCATTTTATATTTTAAAAGTTTTAATACATATCTCTGTTTCGCTCCAAGGATTCTGCGTATATAACCCAAAATGTGTCATATATCTCACTTGCTTGTACTGATGTTACGGCAGAGCATAATCTGTTAAGATCCTTGATAAATGTGGCAAGTCATCCGGTTATTAGCGGCCGTTCTGTGTCTGGCGGTCAGCAAGTTTAGAAAACAACATTTAATTCATTATAAGGAGAGGGCCCTTGAGATCTAGGCACCATTCTGATTAAATTGTTAATTTTGAATATGAGGGTCTGGAAAAGAGTATTTATCCCTTCTAATTCATTCAGTAGTATTTTTAAAAGTATATAAATTTGTCAATGAAAACATTTGATAACATACCTCTTGTTTCTCTTTCGATATTCTTGGATTTTAAGTAAAAATCCTGTACATCGAATAAGTATCGGTATGCCAACAAACCTTCCACATACTAAAAGAATACGACTATGTCAATAAACTACTTCAAAAAACTGTTCAAAAAACCAAAACAAAAGAAAATTCAGGACTACCTTTGTGAATGACATTCTGGGCCTATACTCCAATTCACGTGTATCAAAAAAACTGCCACGGGAAAACTTAACTTCAGTTAACTAACACGGGGTACGTTATTAACATTTACAATTTAATAAGGAGTATTAAAACATTAGGTACTTATTATCTTTAGTACAATAGGTAGAGAGCAAGCAAATCTCCAATTTTAATTTTTAAACGTGATTTGATGATGAAACGACATATTAATTACGTTTACTCCTGATTGAAACTGTACTGAAAACTAATGGATTATCCAACTACCTTTAATTAAAAAAATATATAAATATCTATATATATATTTATATATTTCCTATAAAATTTCAAATTCGCTGCTAAATACATTAGTATTTCTCGATGACTACATTAATATTTTTTTTACAGTGCTGCCTTTGCTTTTATACCCCACATATAGTCTTGTAGTGTCATTTTTTTATTGAAATGATAAATAAAAACAGTTCAGTCTGTTTATCAGTGGTTTATTTAAAATCAATACTCAAAACGTCCATGGTATAATAGAGCTAGTTTACAATACTTAACAGATAGATTTCTGAATGAATTATGTTTCGAAAATATTCTAGAAGATAACCGATATTTTGTGGCTCTGTCGCGTTAGTACATTTTTAATTTTCAATAGCTGTGCACAAAAGGTTAATTTTAGTGAATCATTCATCCTGTAGGTCATTGGTGTACTGAGTACTGACCCACTAATCTAGACGATTGTAAATAGTAAAAATATTTTAAGCAACGCATAAATGAAAGGACCTAAGACAAGTATTGTGCAGACAATTATTCAATATTTACAACAATTAAGTTACCGTACCTACAACATGATTATGACATGTTGTACGGTAATTTTAATATTTGTTATGTATTCCATGTTATTTAATGATTCGAATAAATATAAATCATATACTCATTTATAAATTTCCAGTTTGCAATTTTTAAAATAGAAATTATTATTATTGTGTAAACTTATATGGATTTTTTGCAAACTTTTTAGATTTTTTACCATATTACCAGGCTGAATTTAGACAAAATGTTGTTGGAAAATGTGGGTAAAGAACATATACTCGTAACTACTATTTAATATGATATATTTTATTAATTATATTTTATAAACAATAAAAAGAAAACATAAAATTACAGTAAGAAATCAAGTAACATTTTTATATTTTTATGAAAACACTTTTTATTATGAAGTTACAATTTTAGAACACAACACTGTTAGATTGTCAATACAGATCGATGATCTAATAAAATAAGAAGAAGAATTCTTTTAGATATAATACACAACACAATTCGATATAAATGAGATTAAATAGAAAGATATACAAAAAAAATATTAGTACCCACCCTAATACGGACACGGAGCTTATTATTTTAATACGAGAAATCAAGAAAAACCAAATTCGCCATGTTAACTATTTAAGTTTCTCAAAATTATACATGTATTTTTTCGTAAAAGATAATTCCATTCTTCTTTTTCTTCTTCTTCATCTTTCCACAGCTGGATATAGACCTATTCCATACCCTTCCATCCTTCCTTGTTGTTTGCTAATTGTAGTCATTTCTTTCTCCCCACAGCGCCGGCGGCTATATCATCGGCTCATCTCTTTTGAGATCTTCCGATGCCTCTTTTATTCTCCCAAGATCTCCATTTCAGAACTCTGGAAGGCCATCTTGTAGCATCCTGCCCTGCAACATGTCCTGCCATTTGCCATTTTAGCTTCGCTACACGATCCATGATATCCACTACTCTAGTTCTGCGCCTAATTTCGTCATTTGTAATTCTATCTCTTAGGCTTACTCCAAACATGGATCTCTCCATGGATCGTTGCGTGCATTTAAGCTTTTCTACACTTTTCTTTGTAAGGGCCGTAGTCTCCACTCCATACTCATCACTGTCAGTATGCATGAAAATCCATTATAAAAAAAGAATTTCAGTTCTTAGGTTGGTAAAACTTCTGTTCGCATGCAAGTATTTTTTGATTTTTTTGCACATCTTTCAATTTGATGAATCTAAATTATTTTAAATTATATTTTGATTAATAAACAAAGGATCATTCTTTTATTATAATGCATCAATGGTTGTGTACGTTTTTCACCGAGACCAAGACATCGTTCACTGTATACAGGCAAGCCTTGCAGCCATTGCTCACGCGCGTGGAACACGTCCAGCGAATTTTTCCAGCTGTAGCAGAATTGAATTTGTAAAATTTGTGTATTCCAAATCGAATCAATCTTCCTCCGCGGATCGATGGCTCGAAAATTGCTGTAATTATAATAAAAAATCATAATTAAAAATTGTATTGCAAGAAAGCCCAGCAAATAGTTGTAGCAGACGCCGAATCAAAGTCGAATGAGATAACGCAGTTTCAAACCCCAGGTCAGCCACTTTAAAAAATAATTATATTATTTGTTCAACCTAAGACAGATTATCATTTTTGATTTAATTTATTCGTGAAATCCATAATTACATTTGTTTACAGCTTACAGACTTCTTAAACATTAATATTAAAAATTTAAAAAGCGCTTTTAAATATTATAATTTGTCGCCATGTGGTACGTGTATATATTTTCACGTCATCGGAACGATAAACTATGTCACTTTATTTTCGTGAAGAAAACGATAATACCTATATCTGAGTAAAAAATATCATAAAACTCTTCTGTTAACTTGTTTCGCTTTATCAAAATAAAAAAATTATCACTTTTGTATTCAGAGCTTAGAAATTTCATTTCAATAATGCGTAAGCGATATTCAATACATTCATGCATTTTCACAACTATGGCGGTAATTTTTTGATAGTTTATAACTCATAATGATTTAATTTAATATAAACATTATTAAGTTCTACTAATTTAAGTATTTTAATACCGTAATTCAACAACAGATTGCTCCAATTTTCATAGCTAATTAAAGATAATCTTTCTAAAAACTAACCCATAAAAACCAAGTTTTTACAATACTCCCTTTCTCATTTTCGGGTTTCGTGTCTACCAGATGCGTTGGAGTATTTTTATACAACTTACTGAGTTGTATGAAAAAACCATTAAAAATATGAAACATCTAAAATTATACTATAATTATTATTTTTTAACGAAAATTTGATAGATCTTCTTGGTCATCGCCACGAGTCTGCTTGCAAAGTTTTAGCTCGATTGGATAACGGGAAAAGGGTTAAAAATCGATCCAAAGTTTTTTCGCCAGACAAGCAAGCAATCAGACGCCACGAGTTAAAAGAAAGGAAGTAATAAAATAACAATCTTGTGTTTCAACTCAGTGCTGCCATTTTCAAACCCGAATGAACCAAAAACGGGTTTGAAAATAAAATAATACAATTTCTTAATTAAATAAAATATTAATCCAAAATTTTCCAACTATTTTTGTGATCCTTCTCATACTGTCACCCTGTTCAATAAATAATTAATCAATTCTAGGGAAATATAAATTGGAAATCTTATTAAAAGATTAAACAATCGACATATGTGCGAGACAGTGAATGATGCATGTCCACCCCTACTGTGTGGCTACTAGGAAATGGCGTGATGATACAGGATGCGGCAAAACAGACTTGCAGACAGCAGTTTTGAAGGGCTATTAAAAACGGCGTAACTTACAGAAATTAGATTAATTTTATTTTATTTGGTACATCATGCCGTTTTACGCATCAAGTCTTGAAGATGACATCAGAAAGATGATGGCCCCCAGCAGCGATACATTGATGAAGGCGATTTCTGAAGTTTTCGGCTGCCTTTTGGCACATCTCGGTGGGCATAGCGGCGATTTCCTCCCGAATTCGACTTCTTAAGTTCTTCCAAGGTGTGAGGCCGATGTTCAATTTTTTTTCCTTCAGATAGCCCCACAGGAAAAAGCCGCAAATGCTTAAATCAGAGCGCGCGGGCCATCCACGTCACCCCTCAGAGAGACGAGGCGCGCAGGGAACATCTGTCGCAGTTTTGTCATCGAAACTCGAACAGTATGGGTCGTTGTATCGTCTTGTTGAAACCAGATATCTCCCAGATCTGTTTCCTCCATAAGTTCTTCCAATTGAGGTTCAAAAAATTCTCCAACAAGGAAATATAACATTAAGCGTTGAAAAAATACGGTCCAATTACCCCAAATAAAAAAATCGCGCACCACACAGTCACTTTTGGGGATAGAAGAGATTTCTTGTGAAGTTGCCTTGGGTTATTTTCAGCCCAGTACCGAAAATTTTGTTTATTCACTGCTCCACAGAGATGAAAGTGGGCCTCGTCACTACTGAAAAAATTTAACCTCGCATGCATTCGGTTCAACACTTCTTTGGAGCGATTCATGCGGTTTTCATAGTCAGAAGGTTTCAACTCTTGGACAGTCATAATCTTGTAGGGGTGGAATGATAAGTCTCGATGCAAAATCCTCCTTAGTGAGCGGTTAGCAATGCGCAATACAATTACATGCTTCCGGGCTGAGCGCCGAGGCGACAGTTCAATAGCTTCTCTCATTCTCGTTAAATTTTCGGGTGTTGTTATGGTTTTGGTCATTCTAAATCCCTAGGTCTTAGTGTGGAACCAGTTTCTTCTAATGTACGCACCTAAGTCACGATTAAATTACGGCGAGGGACGGTATCATGACGTGCAAGATTGAAGTGCAGCCGAAAGGCTCGCTGGGTGGCGGTGACAGACGGCCATTTTTAAGAAACGCGCGAAGAGCAAAGCCCCGGTGTTCTCAGGACCAAACCATGGCAATGACTGAAAACTGAAAACGGCACAAGACCCTCACGATACAATGAGACCACTCCCAGGTTCCTATCAGAGATCAATGTAGGAATAGTCTCAAGGAGGCTAAGATCTACCAGGGGTTAGGTGACGATGATAATGTATGTACGGCCAGATATGTGGAGAATTTTTAAGTCATCGTTATACAAATTTAAATACACTATGTTTATATTTACCTATAAATTCCATTATCAAGCTTTCATGTATATAGATGTTCTTCACTATCAGTGGTTATGAATGTTCTTAATCGAAACCAAAATATCGTTGACCGTATACAGGCAGGCCTTGCAGCCGCTGCTCACGCGCGTGGCGCAAGTCCAGCGCACCTTCCCTGCTGTGGCAGAATTGAACTTGTAGAAGCGGAACCTTCCGTATCGTATCATTCGTGCTCCTCGTAACGACGTCTCAAATATGGCTAAAATAAAACAGTCCAATTATGGAACAAAATATTATGGGCGCAAACTTCATTATATATTTTATTAGTAATATTAAACACTAAGGATTTAGCATTATATATGACTTCATAATATTTATGAAACGCTATTTTGTGACAGAATGCAAAGCTGTGTAGTAGCCGCGTCCTTTTTATGTACATGTAAATTATAAAAATAACAAAAAATTTTAAATGAAAAATATTTTCAAACTGCTCTCATTATTACAAATATTTGTGTATATATATATATATATATATATTTGTAACATTAATAATTACGCCATAAAAATAATTGGAATGTATTTTTGGTGCCTCAGGGTGGAGATGTCCTCTTGATATAGAATACCAATTAATTACACTACTACTTTAAGATCCAATTTTATTACTCTTGATTTGTTATTTTGGATCTCACTGCGAGAGACTACTTTACTTTAAGTTCTGCTACTTTACCATTGGGGCGACGATTAAATATACTTTTTAAATACATTTAAAATCCCAAAAAGACACTTGTTCTTTAGCTTTTTACGTGCGTACCGAAACCTTTCTACGTACAAAAAAATCACTGCATATATGTATGTAAGTTTACTAAAATAAAGAAATATTTGCGTTATTTGAAATGCCAAAATTTGATCATATTCATGGTCGATAATTCCGTATATAGTTTAATACAAGTGACATTAGTTTGAATACAAGACGCCAAATTTTTTGATATTTTGTTCATGAGAAAAACGAATAAAATATAATTAGAGTTCAAATATTAACAGTAATTAACAGTTAGAGCAAATATAAAATTTGCATCAGTAATGCAAAATGCTTACAACAGAGGTTTTGTATTTGTATACAAATATTTGACGTCACATTAGAGAATCGAAGATGTGACAAATTATGAAATATTTGTCGGAATGATAATAAAATTAACGATTAGAAAAATTAACTCAAACTATTAATTAAAAGATTTATTAAAAGATTACACGAAAATAATGCACGAAATGTACAACAGTTTTATATGTAAGATTAAGTGAAAAGATACAAATATATTTACCAAATTTTATAAAAAATATTAATTACATCAGAAAAGAGTTATAAATATTTTTGGATTTCAGGTAGTATAAGTATAAAGTATAAGATACCTCTTATACAGCTATTTAAATTGTTGACATTCTTTACCGGGATAGAAAAAATATTGTACATAAAAAACTCTGACGAAATCTAATTTTGGAAAATACACTGCATAATTTTAAAATACACTGTATTAAAACTATGCTATTTATGCAATTATTATTTTCGAGATTTATTTTAAAACAAGAAAAATAAACTTAAAGATCATGTTACCTATAAAGAAAAACACAAAGTATTTTAAAAATACTCATTTTATTTAATTACCATTTCATAGAAAAGAATAAACTAAATTTCTAATACACCAAAAAGTGTACAAATATTTTTTTAAGAGATAACGAAAACTACAACTACAAGCATTAAATGTCATTTAAGAATGTGATTTATTTATAAATTAAGTAAAAAAAATATTTAAATACAATTGTAATGAGCTATCACTTTGAGGTTATTAATTGAAAGTTAAATCAAATATAAATTCTGTTTGTTTAAACAACTATAAAATAAAATAAAATTAGTGAGTGATTATCCACCGAAATATAATATATTATAACAGTCATTCCGAAACCGGTTGGTGTTTTCAAAAATATAGTGGCTTAAAACAAGTGAATTTGTTAAATAATTATTAAAATGTTTGATACTCAGTTTCAAAGTAAATATTGTCTGCGTGTTTGTGTTAGCGTGACTATAAGCATTAGTCATACAGAAACGAATACGAATCATTAAATGGAATATGATTTCCTGATGATTATGTCTCTTGTTTCCAACTTAAGTAATTACAATTAAATCGTTGACTCAATTGACTTAATTGAGTAGCTTGTTGGTGTTGTGGTCGTGACACTCGACTAGTGAACGGGTGGTTGGTGGTTCGTGCCCCATTCCAGGACACCCTAAGAAAGTCCAATTTTTATAGCACAGGCTTTTAGCATAGTTTGAGAATGGTAAGAATATTGATGCGACGCGTATTCCGTGTTCACATCTCTATTTAAATTTTAACACTTTGCGTGGTGTTTTTGGATTTTGTTAAAAAGCTGGTAATAGGTATGTCTGAGACCCTCAGTGATTGTGTACATTCTTCACGGAGACGATGGTTTCGCCCATCGTGTACAGGCAGGCCTTGCAACCCTTGGGTAAATGTGTGGAGCAACCCCAGCGAATCTTTCCAGTGGATGTTGTATGGAACTTGTAGAATTTGTAATTTTGAAATTTGATCAATCTTGTGCCCCTCTGTGAGACGACGTATGTGGCTGAAATTGTAGATTTATCAAATATACTAACAAAATTATCGAAAATAATAATACTTATAATAATCAATTTATTTCGATAATAATAATAATCTATATATATCAATTTTCGTAAAAATTCCACCTAGCGCTTTATACGACTGTTTAGTTATAATTTATAATTGTTACTACGTTATTGTTAATGGTAAACCGCTGAGAGCTTTGGTATAATCATCTCATTCTGTTTTAATCTCTCTTCTATATGGAGCCAATATTAGTGCAAGTACCCATATTTTTATATGAGTCACACAAAACCTCTCGGCGGTTGACCTGTATTATTATTTTATTAACCAGTAAAAGTCATCAATCAATGGTAATCAATACAATTTCACAATTATATCGTGGGAGAGGAAATGGGGTGGCCAGGGAAGGGGAGACGATTCCTTCGATTTGCGCAGGGTGCTAAAAAGTAACTATGATTTTTATTAAAACGAAATCCACGTTAGTATGCTTGTTGTTTAGAATACTATCCAATCAAATTAATTAGAATTAACTATAAAAAACTTACACAAAAACATATGTAGGTAATTACTGAAGAAAGAAGAAAACAATAATTAAATTACCAATAAATTATTCTGAAATAGTTATGTATAAGTATATTTTTTCTCATTCGCATCAAAGAACCGATTTTTTATTGATTTTTATTTTATTCAATAAAAAGTTATTAAATATAAAATCTTTAAAAAATATTTTTATATGAAAGTTATTCTAAGAACAGAGTTACTGAATTTTGTCACAGAGGGATGATAAATTATTTAAGGATAAATTATAGACGTCTCACAGATACGAAGCTAATTTATACTGATGGAAGTCTCTAAACAAGTTAGTATACACAAATTTCGTAACTTGTCATGACCTCTACATTTTATTTTTTATTTATGGATATTCCCACGATGGAATTGATTAACCTTGCATTGTGCAGAGTGACCACGTAAGCCAGCCCATGGTTGTAAGCCCTGAGCCATCATATAAGAGATTCCATCCACTTTTCTCACACATAAATTAGCTTTGTCTGTGTGAAACTTCTATAATTTATCCTTAATTAATTAAAAAATATTTTTTTATTTCATCACCCTATTAGCTTTAACATGTGACCTCTCTCGTCGAAGGTTTTAAAGGAACTACCTAATAAAATAAACAAAAACATGTCGTTTTCCAAAAATGGGTATTTATTATGTAGGTACCTACTTATCTTAATTATGCGTATAAATTATTTTAATATCCTTTATAATTCAAACATTAATCTGCCATTTAAAAGCGAAGAAAGGCTAGTTCCCGCAATGAAAATAAATCAAGTAAATATATATTTACTCTAAAAATCGAAATAGATTGAGATATTAATGATTGTGCAGATTTTTAACACTAAGAATGATTTCGCCTAAAGTATACAGGCAGGCCTTGCAACCTTTCGTCCTGTGAGTAGAGCAAGCCCAGCGAACCTTTCCACTGGACGTTGTAGAGAACTTATAGAAATTGTAATTCCGATAGTTAATCAACCTCGACCCTCTGCGTGAGGTAACGTACACAGCTTAAATAGGAAAATTCAAAATATTAGTTATTTTTTATGAAAATGAGATAAACAAATAAACAAAGAGTAGTCTTGTGGTTGGGACTCTCGCCTCGTGATCCAAAGTTCGCGGGTTCGAACCTCATTCCAGACCAGCAAACAGTTATTTTTATAGCACAAGCGTTTAGCTATGTTGGAGTAAGTAAGAACATTGATATGATACCGATTCCGTATTCGCATCTTTATTAAAAAAATTAAAACCATAATAATAATAATAATAATAACAAATATTCATATTAATGTAAATTCTTTAAATATTTTATACATTTTTTTACATACGTAGGTGCTATTGTTAATTCTATACATATTTTATAATAATTTTTGTTTGTTTATTATAGGTATGTTTATAATTTTTACATATGTAGGTATTATAGTGAAAAAAACGTTGTATTTTAGAATTCAGATTGGCCGGTTACCTTCATTGTTCGGGTTGTGAAGCTAAAATCTTTTTTGCCTTACTTAATTGAAAAAACTTTTAGGCAAATAAGTGATAAAGCTTTTAATGAATATTTTAAAAACGTTTAATATTTAATGTGCGTTTTACTGAAAAGATGTTACATTTATGCGATATATAAACATTAATTTAAATACTTATTAAGGAATATATCGTGCAATTCTATCGTGAGTAGATTTTTATTGCGAGTAAATAATGTGGTAAAGATATCGGTAAAATAATCCGGAAAAAAATCTATAAATATTTGATTGCCCTGAAATTTTAACAATTTATTATATATAAGATCAAAAACTTAGGATTTATGAACTATTAAAGCTTGCAAGATTTTCTAAACTCTGGAGTAAAATTATACATTCATTCTATTCTAATAGATATGTATATTATATTACATATTATATATATAGTTGGTTATCTATCTATCACTTTATAGTGAATTAATTCTATTATTTTATAATAATCAAATCAATTTATCAATTTAAAATTAATTAAAATCCTTTTTTGTTAGAGGCATGGTTGAAAGAAGTTACGGAAATACTTAGTTGTATACGAAAATAAAATACAAGTTAATTTACTACCAAAAATTTCATTTTATTCAAGTAGATACAAAATACTACATATATAAAATATTTTCAAAGAAAAACATGTCGCACCCCAAGAACAAGGCCGCCACAATTCAAAATTTCTGGATAAATCGTATTTTAAAGTTTAAATTTTTTTTATTTCTTTGTCGCAACATCAATTAGTACTTAATTATAATAAATCAAATCAATTGGATGGTGTATACATAACAATATGTAGGGTATAAAAGCAAAGGCAGCAATATTAAAAAAATTAAAAAAAGTGTTTTGAATGCAGTCACCGAGGATAACTAATTTAAAATGTACTGAATTCTCGATTTTATTTATCAATCCCTTCCAAAATCATGTTTCCTATAAATTTATAGGCTATGTTTTCTATAAAATCTCGAATTCAAAATAATTTAAATTAGTAATCCTCGATGACTGAATTCTAAATATTTTTTTAATTTTATGGATTTTGCTGCCTTTGCTTTTATACCCTTTTATACAGGCGTATTTGAACTATGGTACTGTAGTTTCAGATATAAAAAAAAAAAAATTATAGCAATAACAATGCAATACAGCAATAATTTGTATAACTTACAAATAGTACCTACTAGTAGTTAGAGACATGCAGTACTATCATAAATACTGACCGGTCAGTTGATTTGGCATTCACAGGTAAAGGTCATTTCGATTTGCAGCGGTATTGTCCTGAGAGTGCGATATTGATTATTATCATTGAATTTGTGTAGACGCGTTAAAGATAACTAAAGATGAAAAAAATGGAACAATCAGTCTCAAATGTGAACGCGAAATCACGATCTATCCAGATTACTCAAAAATGTTACCCAAAGCAGCCGGAGTGGCTACTTAAAACGAGCAATCCCATGAACGGCGTTTTTCTGAAGCACTTCAATGGTTATGTTCGTTTAATGCAAAAGTGATGATTCCCTCTATAGTATGCAGACGAGCCCTGCATCCTTTAGTGCAGTGCGTGGAGCAAATCCATCGCACCTTGGCGCCGCGAGTCACCCCCTTTGAAAATGTGTATTGACCTATTTTTATCAAAGGTTTATTTCGTTGCGACATCACAAATACAGCTGGAAAAAAGTAAACAGTGAGGTAAAAGTATTGACTATTATTGTTATCAACTTGGTTGTGGATGTTTGTTGTAAATGAGTGAATGAATGACTCGTTGCTAGAAATATAATCACGAAGTAAATCTTAAGGCAAGATTCTGCTTTGTGCGCTCGAAAAAAAGGTTTTTTTTATGAATTTTTTTTGAAAACATGAATAAAGATATTGATATAGGGTTCATTAAGCTTAATAAATACACCTTAAAGATACTCTAATAAAATAATTATATATTTGATTTACTTTTAACATACAAAAACAGCATTTGAATACAACGCCTCGATTAGTAGGTGGGTCTGCGTTGGTGTTGAAATTTTAAAAATGGGCCATCTAAAACAGATTTTTTTAATTTTTAAGTTCAACGTAACACTAACAACTGATTAAACGAAGAATTTTAATGTACATGCATAAATAACAAAATGGCGGCGAAAAAAAGGAAGAAAACAAAATTGAATGTCTTTTCACTGCTTTTTGCTAAAAAAATAGTAAAATTTAGCATTATTAAATAATTCAGTTCAGTCGGTTGCTAGTGATATATTAAACCTAAAATTTCAAAAAAAAATCTGTTTTACATGGCCCATTTTTTAAATTTCAACACCAGCGCAGACCTACCTACCAATCGATGCGTTGTATTTAAATGGTGTTTTTGTATGTTAAAAATGCTTAAATATATTTCTATTTTTTTAATGTATTTAAAGTGTATTATACATAACTTATGCTTTTTAAATATATGATTTATAGCCATATTTAAATTGTGCCAGGTTTGTTCCAGATATTTTGAAAATATTAGATATTGCATTACAGAAATATTTGGTGTAACTTGCAAATAGTGCTGACTAGAGATTTGCTAGTTTTACAGTATCATAAATATCGACCAGGCAGCTGATTTGGCATTCACAGCTAAAAACTGGCAATTTTCGGTTTTTTGGCGTTTTTTCGGTTTGTGGCGGTGTTGTCCTAGAGGTGCGATGTAAAAGATTATTTTTCAAAGTTTTTGTACCTTTTAAGTAAATATTAGTTTAAATGAAAGTTCACGGCATATATATGTAGGTATATATTTTTTTCAATAGATTTATAAATATAAATTATTTTAGTATATAATATAAAGTCATTTCATTTATCAAACAAAATAAAATATTTACATGTAAGATTACCTTATGCTCAATGAAATATACGAAAGTTTCATTATGTTTCATTGAATTTACAATAATAGTCCTTGTGAGCGTATTTTTGTTGAATTTTTAAAATTCCACAAAACCTTGTTTCAATTCATTATTAATAGTTATTATTAATAAGACTGCGAACGTTTTAATATCTGCTCTAATCTATGAACGCAATCTTACTTATAAGAGTAGCATGGTATGCCGTATATATTTATTTATATTATTTTAAGTGATAATAAATTAAAAAAATAGTGAAAAACTGAAAAAAATATTATCATAAGCAAATATATTTTAAACAATATTTTTATATGTATGTTCTGAGAACACAATTACTGAATTTTGTCCACAGAGGGATAATTGTCTGCAGGAAGATAAATAAAATTATTGAAGTTTTACACAGACGAAGCAATTTATATGGGAAACGTATATGGAAGTCTTTATATGGTGGCCCAGGGCTTATGACCTGTATAAGGTGGCTTAAATGATCAAGTTGTACAATGCAATATTCATCAATTCCACCGTAAGAACATCCACACATAATCAAAAAAAATTAAAGTTGTATATATGTATATCCGTCTGTCTGTGAGTCAGTTTCTTTAATATTAGAGTGTAACAATTATGCTAGAGATATCTGTGGTCCTTCCAGTGACAAATTAGTGATTGTGAACGTCCTTCACTGAAACAATAGTTTCGTCCAACGTATGTAAGCAAGCTTTGCAGCCTTTATTTAAATGGGTGGAACAGGCCCAGCGAACCTTCCCGGTGGATGCTGTGGAGAACTTGTAGAATTTATAATTTTTGAATTCGATCATCTGCGTTCCTCTGCGAGAGATGACAAAAGATGCTAAAATAAAGAAAATAAATACATTAGTCAAGTGTGTGGTAAAAAAAATTCTCCCTTACGAATATTATTAAAATTAAATTTAATCATGTCCACTTTTAAATATTTGCAGTACGGATCGCACTTCAGCTGCCACGTGAGCATGGTTCAGCGCAATAAATAGTCTCATGCATAGGTCAGATGTACACTCTACGAGTGCAAGAATAAATAAATATAGCATTGTACTCGTAGGTATATATATATATATTTTTTTTTAAAAATAGAGATGTGAACACGGAATACGTGTCACATCAATATTCTTACTATTTTCAAACTAAGCTAAACGCTTGTGCTATGAAAATAGGACTAACTTGCTAGTCTGGAGTGAGGTTCGAACCCGCAACCTTTGGATCACGAGGCCAGTGTCCTAACCACAAGACCAACAAGCTACTCGTATATATGCTGACTTATTATTGTTCTTTCATGCATGATGCACAAGTATTTTTTTTTAATGTATATTATAGATATCTCACAGAGACGAAACTGTATTTTTATTATGGGAAAGTAGGTATAGAAGTCATTTGGGTGTACATAGGACTTATGACCTATCTTTATGGTTGGCTTAAGTGATCACTTTACACAATTGTAACATTCGCCATTTCCACCCATGATAGAATATACCATGCTTATTCATTTTTCGGAAGTTGTATATATGTTCAAATTGCGTGGAAAGCTTTCACATATGAGTTGTAAGCGCCTTTCCATGCGGCCTGTACAAAGCCATTTTCATTCCCATTTTCATTATTTTTTTTTGTTATATAATCACGTTGAACAAATACTGTAAAATAAATTAAGACTAATAAAAACAATCACATACATATTTAAAAATAATCGGAATATCCGGGAAAGGAATGGTAATGGTATAGATTAATAAAATGGTGTATTTTGTTCACAAAATTAAACACATAACATAAAAAAAGAGGAAAATGGAGGAGCGTGTACTCATGTACGCGGTAGAAGTTGTACTTCTTTGGCGTGATTGAGATAATTGATATTTACATAATGGTTGAAAATGAATATTGATACAATAATACGATGTCTATAAATATATTTAATAATACTTCATTGTAGTTAAATTAATTACAAATGTAACTATTGGTTTGTAATAGCTGTAAGAGAAAAATGTCTTCGAATCGACGTCTCACAACGATTCCAATTATAAAATTTCTGAATGGTCAATTGTATTTTATTATCTTTTACTTATGTTAACCGTTTACAAATGGTAAGGTCGCTTGAGGTTTGCATATGATTGTGTAATGTATCTTGATGTGATAGGTAGCCGAGTGTGCGCGAGCAGGATGGAAGATACGAGAATGTGATTTCGGAAATATACGTGGCTGCAGACTATTCCGGATTATGTGCTTTTATAAGATTACGCGTAGCCGCGAGAGATTACCTTGGGTATAATATAATAATGCTGTAAAGTCTTGAATAAACGTGCGAGTTGATTCCAATGTTTTGATTGCAAGGCCGCAATCCCATAGCTGTGTTCTTCAGCTGTTTCTATGGCTCTTGCTTGTGAGTGACGTGATTATTAAATTTAACCGAAATAATGACAAAATGTCGAAAATGATTTAATAATGTGTAGTTATCCACTTTACGTAAATGTTGACAGTTTCAGAGCTCTAGCTAGTCGGGGAGTTGGTGAAAAATCAATGAAAATATTCCACCGCAAACAGACAAAGAGAGCTAAATAAAAGCATGTAAAAGAAACACATTGAATGTAAGAAATATTTTATTTTTTATACTTAAAGATATAAACAATAAATATATACATTAGGCGTAATACAAACTAATAAATGTATTATTTATTTGCGAGCAAATAAATAAATAATATATTTAAAATTATATCTAAAATTTGCAGTTACAATTTAGAGATAATAAATTTTTATCCATTCTCATTGTCTCTTAATTTCATTAAATATCTTCAGTGCTTTAAACATACATTCTAGATTTCTCAGTCCTGGAAATGCTTGAATGGCAGTCTTATTTTATCTCTCTTGTAATCCAGTGTTGTTTATTGAAATATATGAGTTTGAAGGGCATCGTATTAAGTTCAATGAACATTGTACTTTCATTGATCCGTGTATACTACCTATTTCATCTCAGTTTTAATCTCGCAATCTTACAATGTAACAAAGTAGCTATATTTATAAACATATTAAATTTCACATATCAACGCAAAAGTGGGAAAAGTAAAAAAGAGTAAACTTTGGTTTATCATGTTTCCAGTTTCTATTTGCCTTCTCTTTATTATATAAACAGGACTAGCATCAGTGGTTATGCGTGTTTACCGCGAAGGTTATAACACCATTCACGGTATGCAGACGAGCCCTGCAACCCTTGGTGCAGTGCGTGGAGCAAATCCACCGGATTTTCAGGCCGTGTGTCGACCCCTTTGAAAATGTATATCGACCCAATTGTACCAGTGGCTTCTTCCGTTGGGACATCACAAATACAGCTGAAAATATCAAAATAAATCATTTATTAATATTGGCAGTTGTTCTGGACGCGATGTGGACACTATGTGATAAACAATTTTAAAAATAATTTTTATAATAATAATAATATAATAATAAATAATTTAAAAATCACTAATGTGATAAATTATATTTAAAATTGTGTTGGTTATAGTGCAGAGATGGCAAACCTTGCGACCATTTTAGGTGACAAGCAGACAAAATTAAAACAGTGTTTTGAATGTGTAAAAGTTCAAATAAAATATGTAAAAGATGTTTCATTCGTTGTTCGCTCATAGACCTAACATAGGAATTGACCTATTGAATCCCTACTTCAGGGATTCAATAGGTCAATTCCTATGTTAGGTCATACTTTAAAATTGAGTCAATATATTCTTGTTTCAGTTTTTAATAAACTGAATCAAGAATCTGAGTCATCGTATAAGAGACTTTCATCCACTTTTCTCATATATAAATAGCTTCGTTTCTGTGAGACTTCTATAATTTATCCTTAATTAATAAATCAAGAAGATTCATCATAAAGATTCGGTGCTTTTTGGTTTTTGGATTTCAGGTAGAAGTTTAGTGCATGTATGTCCTTTCTTACCCTTAAATTGTATGTTATCACAATCATAAAAATAAGAAATTATATAAAATTATTTATTTATTTACAAAATTTTATTGTTAATAATACATAACATTAAAAATAATATTAAACTAGCTGTAACCCGTCAAAAGTGACGGTATTTTTACATGCCGGTTCCTAAAAAATATGTATTTTCTTATTTATAGTCCACACCCATAAAATAGTAATAATGACTTTTATCAAAATATTTGAACATTTTTTTTATATTTCCCCTGCCGTTAGTGAAAGGTACTATTCTATACTCTGGCAATTGGACGGAACATGGAATGGTTCGCGTCTTTGCTAAGTCCTATATGTATTGTATTTTTGACGGGTAATGCAATTATTATGTTTGATAAAGATTTTAAAAAAACATTCACATAACGCATTGTAATTCCGATTGGCATTTATATAATAAATTATAATGAATCGGTTATTTTATTTACGTATTATGTAATGAATATATATTATGTAATATGAAAACTTCTTTATTTATAAATTTTTATAAAGACATCAGTATTAATGCATATAAATAATTTTAGATTATTAAATACAAATTAAACAGTTACCTACTATTCAAATAAATTTTAGCTGATCAGCGACGATATATATATTTAATACGAAATAAATAAATGAAATAAAGAGAAATACACAAATATCAAATAATAAAACTGAAAAATTAACTGCTGGAACCTGGATTCGAACCACGGACCTCTGTGTTTCGCGCACAGCGCGCGCACAGAAACACGCTCGTGCGCGAAACACAGAGGTCCGGTGGTTCGAATCCAGGTTCCAGCATTTAATTTTTCAGTTTTTATTATTTGATATTTGTGTATCTTGATTTCATTGATTTCGATGAAAATTACGGGAACTCTCTATTAGATTCAGTATATTATATATATTAAATTAGATACTAGTTATATAATAATATAAATATGTTATATATATAATATATATATGATAGTATATATAGATATATATGTATATAACTATATATATATATATATATTTCTATTATATCGGTACGATAAATTTGAAATATTAAAAATTTGGTTTAAAGAAAAATAATTAGGTAATTTTTATTTCTTAGTTATAAACTTAACATTTGCGTATTTAAAAAAAAGTGTTCTTTTCCCAAATGCATTAATAAAATTAATAATATACGTAGTCCAACATGCGACCAATAATTATGGTTGTGCAGATACAACACTTATTCCAGTATAAATAAGTTTAAATACTTTTAAACAAAAGGTATTTGGGTCATGAATTATAAATAGAATAATTCAATTCAATTAATAAATTAAATTTAATTTATTAAAAAATAATTAATTGATGTTTTTGTTTGTACAGGATGCTTCAAACCATTGACCAAACTCGAACATTTTCAAATGAGTTGCCTCTAACAAAGGAATATTGCTATTCAAGAACTCGTAACAATTTTTTTTTGATAAATTCGTCAAAAGCGCTGTGGAATCGAAATCTGTGGGAAAACACAAATTAATGATTATGCACATTCTTCACTGTGATAATGACTTCGTTCAATGTGTGTAAGCAGGCCTTGCAACCCTTCGTCAGATGGGTGGAACAAGCCCAGCGAATCTTCCCGTTAGACATCGTGGAAAACTTGTAGAATTTGTAGTTTTGATATTGAATCAGTCTCGACCCCCGTTGTGAGATTACATAGGAAGCTTAAATGGCAAAAACAAACATAAGATTAGACATTATTCAAATAGACTTGCTCCTAAATGCTTTTAAGTACACTTCTCTTCCTGTTTTTTAGATGCTCTAGAACGTATTCTTAATTTTCTTAATTAATTTATTTATTATATAATTAATAACTTAATTAAATTAAGTTGCGGATTAATTTTAAATATTGTACAGCAATACGGGATCTCTACAATATTTTTCGTGCAGAACAAAAAGGCCAATGTTTTTTCGTGGTCTACGTCTTTTAAACTGAATGGCATATTTTTTCGGGTGGAAGGCAATACGCTTTGTTTTCGTCCAAGTCCCATAAATAAACGCAGCCGTTCATAAATAAATCTAGAAAATTTAATGGTTTTACTCTCAATGAAATAATTTTTTCCTTTTTTGGCATTCTTCTTTCTTTCGTTTTATTGATGACAACAGTATTCCTAAGAAGGTCAGGACAGGAGATCTGGAAAAAAACATTTTTTTTCGTAAACATATTTAATTGATATTTTAATAGAAACCCTAAAGTTACGAGGACCACCGTTTGAGAAACAGCTCTAGAATATACTAATATAAGAAATGTTCTATACTGACAAAGTTTTTGAGTCTTAAGAAGTCATTGATTTGTGTGTGTGTAATTGTCGCGTGTCCGCAGTTCTTGAGACTTGTGTCACTGTTCGTAAATATACCTGCAGATTTAGATCTAAGAACATATTTATATAGCAGAGAGCACAAAACGTCACAAATGATAACACAACATTTCATTTAAACTCGCATTTGAATTTGAAGCAGCGAATGGCTAATTTACTTGTATTTGTTAAGCATAGATAATTGGTAAAATGGTGATTATATTACAATAATCATAACGTTGGCGTAGTATGATTTAATGTGAGCTGTAAGATTTTAAAAAATTAAGATTGGATGTAGTATAACTATTTATTTTATTAGTATATACAAATAAAGTATTAAGTGAGGTACTGAAATATTTAATTAACTGAAAAACAAAATAATTACTTTATTAAATATAATAATCATGCTTTTATAGATGATCTCGTCACGCAGATGGTGACTGTTCTCCTAGGATAAATATAAAATATAAGTAGAAAGCAGCAAAGAACAGCAGGCGTTTTAATAACAATGTTGAAATGTAATTGTCACGGATACGCAGCGATGGGAGACAAATAAAATACTAAAAATTGTATCGCACTGATTCACTCACTCGAGAATATTCCGCACGCAAGTAGGTAGGTACTATTACATCCGTATACCCATATTTTGAGAAAAAAATGTGCTAATAGAAATATTATTTTTTTACTATCACATTTTAAGTGCACGCTGTCCCAACCCCAATGGACGGTGATTTACCGGCAGTTGTTAAACTACGACGCGCTCGAATTTTAAAGGTAAAGAAAAAAATGTAACAGAATGAAGAAAACAAATATAAATAATATTAAAAAGTTCAGCACTTACAAAGGAAATTTTTCATTCAAAACCATGTAGTTTAAGAGGAGGTACACAAAAAATAATGTTCCTTGCAAAAAATTATGTTCTCGACACGATTGTTTTTCACATATAAAAGTACATTATTTTTTAATAAATACACAATTTTATTTGAACTCTCAGTCAACAATACATAAACTCAGGTTTTGTTCGTGTGTGATTGATTTAAAAAAAAGAGTACCTACGAGTAGAGATGGGAGTGTGAGCGTTGTGGGGTATCTAATATCAGTAGGTGGGCAAGTATGATTCCATTTCCATGAATCTAGTTTTTTCCTTTTTGAGGATTGTGAGTCTCGTTTAATTGTATCAGAATTATCACTCTCATAATCACTACCACTATGTCTATATAAATCACTATCAGAACTGTTTTCTACTAGAGAAGCACTTGCACTGAGATCTTCTTCAGCATCACTGTCCGATAAAAGCAATGATGATATGATATCAGCATCTGATAAATTAGTTTTGAATCTTCTACTCATTTTCATGGCTTAAAACTATACGTGTATACTATAAATATTATTTAGAATATTAAAAACGAATTTAAAACATACAAAATAAAAATTTACACACTTATTAACTATTATCAACAAAGAAAAAGTTTTATTTTTTAAGTATATGTCACACGAACCCATCAGATTGTTCAAATTTAAGGCGCACTTGGTAGAATGGGAAGTCCAAATTCAATCACGAATTATCAGTCAAGTAGTTTTAACTTTAAACTATTTATGTATGTATAAAATGCACCCTGATCACGAAGATCACAAATTGATACAAAAACTTTAAAAAATTAACTCATTTTTTCGAGTGCTAACACTACATTCGCGACGCGCTACCAAAAGCCAACTTAGCCAACTGACATTTGATGACAAACTGAATTTGGATCATGGGATTCAGTATTGGCATTCATTATGTGAGGGCCTTTGTGTTAAAATAATTTAAAATAATGTATGGTTCACGTTTCTGATAAGAAGATTTCTTAATAAAAATGCAAAATAATCTTGAAATATGAGTTTTAACAGCTAATGTGGCGACAGACAGGCACTTATGTTTAGATTCGCCAGATCTTAATGACGTAATAAAAGTGTATCATAAAAATACATAAGTTTTTTTTGTCTGATTACAAAATGAGTCACTTAAAATAATTTGTAACTTGAACACACATGTACGGCTGGGCGGAGTTGCGTATCGTCAACACTTGGCGAGTCGAAATCTCAACGTTTCCGGCGTTTTCCAGATGCTTCAATGGTTCTAAAACATTCCAAAATGCTCAGGTGATAAACCCATAATTATGTGATGTTCTTATAGTTTTAGAATCTCGTGAAAATATATAAAAAAATAAAAGTGGTCCACAACACTACAAATAACGCGAAGAAATACCCAATTAGACATATTCGTAAAATGATTTATTTATCGTTCCGGTGGTATTACGCGACACAACTGCGACGTCACCAGGCAACAGATTATTATTTTCTGAGTCTCGTTAATGAAGTGGTTTACATCTTGACTAAATAGAAGTTCAAAATAACACGCCAGCCGGGTTTGAATCTGTGCTCCCAGAACTTGATTTCTAGGCTGACATCTCTCCGTTACACGAAACTTGTTAAAAATACCGTCGGTTTGGCCGATATGTTGATGGAGGGGGAAGCAGATGCGGTGGGTTTGGACCGCGATTGGAATAAAAATCAGCCTATCCTTATCGTTCAATCCTTTTTTCCCTTTGAATCTGTAATCTAAATATCAACTCCTTTCACAATTTGCCGCAAACGCCTATCTATAGGTAATCACCGCTAATATTGTTATCACCACCAATGTAACAGTCAGTTTTTAACTTTCTACTCCTCTGATAATAACGTATCGAATTTTAATCTGTTCCCATCGCTTTTTTTCGTTCCGTTCCCATCGCTGTTTAAAGCCTATGTATGTTTGTTTGTTCTTTTGTGTTGCTCTAGAGACCAAAGGCGTGGGCCGAGTTTGATGATTCTGCGACGATCTTGCGAGTATCACCAAAGACATGAAAGTAATGAAAATGTAATACGGCGACAACCAGACGGCATTCTGTGAAAAATAAAAAATGAAAGAACTATGTTAAGTGGGGTATCATTGAATATATATTTGAAAATCATCTTTAGGTTTCTCGTATCATTTTTCATTTCGAATGACCATTTAGGATCTATAACGATTAAAAGTTGATTAGCATCCATTCTCACTTAAATTTTCAATACTAATAATAAAGCTCTGATAAACTTCATATAAAATCGTATAATAACGTGAAACATGAAAAATCTTGTTAACATGAAAAATAATTATCGTAATATAATTCTTAAAAACGAATGACAGACCCAGAACTTTACTGCTTTGAAAAATAATTTTCACGACCGTTACCTAAAGCGTTACTTAATACAGTGCAAAATAACCGAATAAGGAATATAAACAAATTTAGTATTTCTTTAAATAATAAATAAATAAACTAAACAGTCTAAAATAAAAAAATTACATTTAAATAATCAAAAAACCTGACTGCGTAAAAAGTGATCCTTAAATAAAAACTGAAAAGAAAGAAGCAAGTCCAGTAGTCTAGAATTCTGTTAAGTAATATTGAATTGCTACACCATTGAAATAATTTCATGATCGATACAAGACGATTACGAGAATGCAGATCACAGCGACTTTACAGTATACAAAACTCTAACAGTATATAAAACTTTAACAGTATATAACAGTAAAAAAAAATAAGTCGGGACCCATTAAACATCTAGACAACCGGATTTGTTTTTTTCTTTTCGGATTTTATTAAGAGTTCACTTTTTACGCAGTCGATTTTTAGGTTTTTTAAAATAATTTTTTTTAAACCTTTTTTCCACCGCATCTTATACAATTTGTGTTCATTTGTTTACCACCCGCATCAACATTTAATAGTGAAATTGACGAAGACCACACAGAGATGAAAAATAGCGGTGTTCTGTTTGATTCTGTTTGTCATGGTCGCGTCCTTTGTATTTGCCGTCGAAGTCCTTTGTAGTCTAATTTGCCATTTATCTTGTTTTTCCTCTATCAAGCAAACATGTCGCGCGCATTCAACCGTGCCTCGGTAAAACCATGCGCGTTAAGGGCGTTTTAAGAGTAACGTAAAATAGGATAACAAGTTAAATATTTCGTAAGCTATAACAGAAGCCACTTCAAATAGACAGCAATCAATGATTGTGTAAATTCTTCGCATGAACTATAGTTCTCTCCACAGTGTGCAGACGAGCTCTGCATCCTTTGGTGCAGTGTGTGGAGCAGATCCACTGGACCTTACCGCGGTGGGTCACAGCCTTTGAGAACGTATATTTTCCCAATTTTATCAACGCTTTATTCTTTCGAGACATCACGAATATGGCTGTAATAATAGGAAAACAATCTACATTAGAAAATTACACTTTACTTTACAATAAAATGAATGTGATAAATGCACATTTTATTTTATTTTCCCTTTTGTTTTTGACTCGCGAAACCTAGACTCTATTCACTGTTACAGGTATTTGAGCGCAAAATTCAGAAAAAATATTTGATATATCCGTTGCGACTCCGAGTTTACAAGCTCTAAAATAGCACGAATTTTTCGATCACTTTACAGCACAATTATGGAGGAGATAGATACATAAAATGTATTATTCAGTAGATCTTTGGTGAAGGTATTCAAAACATTTTTTTTCTCGATATTTCTGCCTTTGCTTTCATACCCCACATTCCCAATTATTAACTTCACTGAAGGCAAAAAAAATGACTCTGCTTTTATTGAAAAATTTAATTTTAATAAAATAAAAATATAAAAATTAAAATATAATTAAAAACTTTAAGAAATAAATGCTTCTTTTTTCTTTAAGAAAGTGAATACGGAATACGTGTCACTTTAAGATTCTTACTATTTTGAAATCAAACTAAATCCCTGAAAATTGTAAACTTGCTGGTCTCCTGAAAAGGGGCTCGTTTCATTGACCACTGGATCACTAATCATTTCTTTGTCTTCAAAGTCTCTTACGAAAATTATGAACTCCAGCACACCGTTATAGAAAATACCGGTACGAAGCCATGTTGCTGTAAAAAATTTGTGTTTTTAAGAATCCTAAATAAAATCTTTTATCCTAAAAAAATCTTTTAAAATAATTAAAATATTTAAATATGTAAATTATAAAAAATAAATAAATAAAAATTAAATTTTCTCTAAATATTAAAATATAATGTGAAATATGGTGAGATTATTCATCAAGTCCTAATTAGCTTTATTTAACCAAAGTTTGTACATAAAAAGAATATTTTAATAGTATGCGCTTTAAATAGTCTTTTCTATGCGATTTTTTTTTTAAATTAGCTATAACATGATTTGCCAATGACGCGTACTTACGGAAATACTACAGATATGATGGGTGTATTTTAATTAATAAAGCACTTTGTGTTTTTGGTATGTTTAATGAAATTTACATTAAATCATTGTATAAATATTTTTTGAAGAGCAATTAAAGCATTACTCCCTCCTAGTAATGTTTATGATACCGCACATCAATGAAAATAGATTCGAATAAACGCGTGAATTATTATTTAATTTCTTTGTAAGTATAATACAAAAAATGTTAAATTATTAATTATATCGATTATTATTATATTATTATATATTAGATATAATTATCGGTCAATGATTGTGGTTGTTATTAGCACGGACAATATTTTTTTCCACGGTATGAAGTCGGGCTCTGCATCCCTTAGTATTATGCGTGGAACATATCCATTGGATTTTTATACCGTTAGATCTCGCTTGTGCGAATGTGTAGTTACCCAGTTTCAACAGTGGTTTATTCCGTTGGGACATCACGTAGACAGCTGTTAATAATAAATGAAAAATATACAATTAACATAAAATCACATTGGTGTTCACAAATCAAAAAATCTTTTTTGTATGCAGTTTTGAAATTATAGTATATTATTTTGAAATAGAATCTCTACTATTTTAATTTAAACTAAATTAAACTTTGCAATAAACACACGTTGAGATACATGGGGTGTTTGTTTGGAGGTATAGAACTTTAAAATGAAATAAAACACATAATGAATTAAATCGTGGTAATGTCCATGGTATTGGCTTTAATAGAATGATACGTTTATGCCAAGTAGTGTTTAAATACGATCACTATATTTCAGCAGTATTTCAGCAGCAGTTACTTTCAGCAGTGAATTGGCTATTGCTGGAAAAAACGTTGCTAACTCAAAAAATTCTCTAAAAAACATAATAAATTAAACACTTATAGCATTAAAATATTTTTCAATGCACCCAATACAATGGCCATTACCATGCTTTTTGTTTCATTATACTTTAAAGTTGTGTACCTCTATAAAACGACCCCTTATTTAAGAGTACCACAGTTTTGAGAGAAGCAGTCCTCTCAAGTGATTTCTGGGAATTGAAGTTCATTGGGATTAAGGTAAGTAATTAATTATATCTGAAGATGAGAGGGACTGCTGCATTCAAAACTGTAGGAGTAATAAACATAAATCAAAGTATATTAATTTAAACATAAATCAAATTTAAAAAAAAATGTTTATCACAAAGTTTAATTTAGTGTAAATTTAAATAATCATATTGCACCACAAAGTAACTGGCGTATCAATCAATAATGTAGAATCTCAACTGATGATTAACATTTTAATGAAAAAAAATCAAAAACTTTATTTATCTAAAAAGGAATTCCAAAAGGAAAGATTATAAAATATTGGGTCTTAAGCAAAACTGCAATATCCATTTGACTTAACTGAGATAAACGAAGATATATTTTAAAGTAACTGATTTTTTATATAAAAATATCATTTTGACAGTTATTAATTTAAACTGCGTCTATTACTTAATTGTCAGATAATCATTTACAAACAACAATCACCTTCTATTTTTGTAAATTGAATAGGGACCGTTTTGTTTCTGGTCCCGTCAAAGAGTATTTGATGACTGAGAGAATCATGATGTCAGAAAGTAGTTAAAAAGTTATTGTTACTATGTACCCATTACTTGACTGTTAAATTTATACAGTACAATAAATAAACTACTTCTTCTAGCCATTTCTTACCCCTCACAGCGTCTATATCTTTGGCCCAACTCTTTTGAGGTATACATTACAACGCTTCTTTTATTCACCCAAGGTCTTCACTTCAGAACTCTGGGAGTACATCTCGTAGCATCCTGCCATGCAACATGCCCTGCCCAGTGCCATTTTAGCTTTGCCACACGATCCATGACACTCATTACTCTAGTTTTACGCCTAATCACTTCTTTTCTTATCTCTTAGCATTTTTTTTCTCCATGAATTGTTGCATTTGAGTTTTTCTACACTTCTCTTTGTAAGGGTCATCGTCTCCACTCCAAACGTCATCACTGGCAGTATGCACGATTCAAAGGTTTTTTTTTCAGCTAACTGGGATCTCTTTGTTTTCGAAGATATGTTTGAGTTTGCCAAAAGCAGGCCAGCTCATTCCTATTTGTCTTAGCAATTCTGCTGTTTGGTTTTCTTTGTCAATTTGTATCTTGTGTCCCAGATGTATTCATACAGTTTTTCAATATTATTATTATTGTTTGTGATGAATTTTCTCTCTGGACTCAGAATCTGCGTTTCCTTTATATTTATATTAAGATAAGATAAGTGCAGATTACAGCCAAATAAATAAATAATAAAACGTTATGTGAGGGATGGTACGGATTTATTGTGAAACGGTAACAACTGTGTGTACAGTTGCCGGCAAACTTCTTGAAATTCTTTGGCGTAGTGGGGGAATGCGCAGAAGACAAAATTTGGGTCTCGTTGGTGGAATGGGACATGCGCAAACTTCCCCCCCCACTACGCCGTAAAATTTCAAGATGTTTGCCGGCTACTGTACCTACACCTAATGAAATGATTAATGGTTATGCGTATTCTTCGTGACAACAATCATTTCGTCCACAGTGTGCAGGCGGGCTCTACACCCTTTAGACCTGTGCGTGGAGCAGGACCACTTCACCTTCTTTCCGTGAACCCTTTCTTTACCAAACGTATAGTCACCCAGTTTGATCAAGACCTTATTCCTGCGGGATAATATAAAAATACCTGAAAAAAAGAAAATTTTCATAGATAAAATATTTGTAGAAGTGGATGTACATAATATTGTCACGGATCGTGTCCGTGGGAGGCAAATGAAATGGAAATTAGTCACCGTTTTCACACTTAGTCACTGTGTTGTAAGAAACATTAGTAACCATTTATTGAAAACAGAAATTATTACAGGTAAAAGGCAAGGAACATTACATTTTACAAGCAGTTAAGCAACTGATTATCGCCGATTGGACTTCTACCTGAATCAGAATTTACCCATGGACAATTATATGTCGGTTGCTTGAGGGTGCTTTTCTGGTTTTAATTGTTGATAATTGTATTGAAAGAATTGTTGAAAATTGTTGTTTTACAGAAAATTTATTTTAAATTTTTTAATATTACCTTATAATATCATTTCTCTAAGTTCACGTATATGCTTTTGATAACATTTTCACGATAATTATCTTTAAAAACTCTAGGTGAACATACATATACAGCGTGTATCAGTTTCCTAATATACAGTATAAACCAGTACAGTAAAACCCCGTTATTTTGAATCCCGATAATTCTAAATTCCCCATATTTCGACATTTTCAAATAAAATGTGCCGAAATGTTAATTTCATAATAGATTAACCCCAATAATTCGAAAACCAAGATAATTCGTAATTTGAATTTTTAATACATGGATTTTTTTTTTAATTTGACGAAATTGAAAAAATATTTCGATTTTTTTTCAAGTGAAAATAGCAAATATGTCAATATCGAGTAGGTTGCTACTTTAGTAATAATACCTACTTTAGTAATAGAAATGTCAAGATCTTTGTATTAGCATAATAAACATTGCATTTTCGAAATGATTTCTTGAAATATGCAAAAATACAGAGGTTTTTCAGAAAATTGATTACCTTTTTCATGAGTTTTACGATTTGTGGCGAATTTCGCAATCGATAATTGCATATCTGCCCGCAGACGAGAGCCAATTGTAAATACCATTGGCCGGGTAGTGGCCTATACAGTCGCCCGCAGGGCCTAGCAGCAAGCAATCGCCGATGGCCGATTATTTATCTGCTAGTTCTGTTTAATTCTCGCACGTAAATACTTCGCCCGAAATCTGTCGCTTCGAATAATCTGCTTACATTGGTAAGACTGCGGTCGCTACGGTTATATCGCTGATTAAGTCGCATCGGTTAAACGTCAAAACAATCATGATTGTTACATATACATGATAAACAACAAACAAATGTCCATGGCATTGGCTCCGCTTTTATACGAAACAAGTCAGTTTTGCGAAACATTGAGACTATTCTATACATTGCTAGTATTCTTGAGAATGTCCATATTGCTTCCAGATTGTTCCAGACGTATCCCGAGTGTTGTAGGGCGTCCCAGAATGTTATGGAATGTTCGAGAGATTTAGATTGTGTTATTGTTATTAATAAATAATTAAATACATTTTCTGCTCAGCACCAGAATCTGAAATTATTCTTACAGGATCGAAGCGGTAGGTGACAAATGAAACAATTAAAATTAAATAAAGGTTTAATTACTATCTAAACTCACTGGACACGAATATATTTGGAGCACTTTTCATTTAGTCACTATATTTTGGACTCACAATATCACTGGTCTGTGGTTACTCGTCTTTTCAGAGTATTCGCACGTCTGTGATTACACTTATTCAATCACTGTTGGTAGGTACTCTCTTAATTTACTATCGATGGTCACACAAAATTGCCGCCTATCGCTGAGCTGTCAAAATAAACTGTTGCGGGTCTTGAGCGTACTTTTGTAATCTGGTTTTCGAGAAGTGATTTCGAGAAGTAACTGATTTATTCCCGTGTATTCCAGACACTCAACAGTATTTTACAATTCCCTGTAAAATGTAAAAAAAGTGCTGTAAAACCCTCGATTCGTGTAATTCTTTCCGTTTCTAGTCTCGTGACATTATATTCATTTAGCTTGTGATGTCATTGAGGTCCAGAAAATAAAATAAAATAATTACATTTATTTGTTAAATGCACGTTTTATTTGCGAAGGATACAATGCGACCTGAGATTTTTTTCGAAGAAAACAGATTTATATATTCAAATATGCTATGAATTTTTTGAGAGTAGACTGGGAATTACATAAAAAATATTTATAGAAATTAAAATAAGAATAATTCTATCTGACTGTACAAATATTAAAATACAGTTTAATAAAAGATATGTTAAAATGACATAAGGGGTAATACCAGCCTGGGAGATTAAAATTTCGGTAGAAATTGGGCACAAGGAGCTTATTAATAAAAAAAAAAATTATTGGCTTATTAAAGTGGTTATATACAGGGTTATTTGGAAAACTTTAACAACCTTGCAGGAATATATTCCCGCCTTGATTATGAGTCGAAAATGTTGTACCAGCCATGACAAAATATCAATAGTTATGAAGTTATGCAATATTTTTTTCCATATTTCTGACTTATTTTTTACAAAACGTTGAACTATCATTACAGTAACTTATAGCTATTACGAAAAATTCATTCTTTACAATAAAATGATAAAAACCCCGCAGAAATCCCAATTGGAATATTTTCCAGTGGAAATTGGAAGGTTTTTATTATTTTATTTGACTTGTATTAAAAGGAATGAATTTTGCATATTCCATAGAAGTTAGTATAATAATAGTCTAACGTTTTACAAAAAATGAGTCTGAAATATTGAGAAATAAATTAACTTAGATTTCGCATACCTCCATAACTGTTTATATTTGATCATGGTTGTTTGAACGTTTTCGGGTCATAATTAAAGCAGGAATATAGTCTTGGGAGGTTATTAATATTTTACAGACGACCCTGTATAAAACTACTATTAAAAAAATAAAAATTTTGAAAAAAAAATGGCGCGTTATGTCATTTTCCGTTTTTTCTCTTCGAGACAGAAAGTTTTTTTTGAATTGATCCCAATTTTACAAAAACTAAATAGGCCACATTTCATTTCTTAATAAGTAGATGATCTTCTTTTCCACGAGAAGCTGCTCGGCCATTTTTTTATAATATTTTATAAATTTTTGCAATAAAATGAGTTTATAATGTAACAATAAAAAAAATATCCTCATTGTAAAAAAACATCTAATTTCTAATTCTATGCTACCAATGCGGTGTAACCCCTTAAAATATCAGAAATTTTATTTTTTTATGATAGTACTGGTGGTTATATTTATTTGGTTAATTATGATTTTTTTTGCCACAACAATAAGCGATCTTTGGTTTAATTTGGGAATGCACAATGTTTCAGTGATTGTGCATATTTCTCAAAAACACAATAGTTTCGTTAACAGTATGTAGGCGCGCTCTGCATCCTTTTCGTTGGTGGGTCGAGCAACACCAAATAACTTTAAACCCACAAGCCTTCTCCTTGGAGAAAGTGTAATCGCCCAATTTTACCAAAAGTCTGTTCCTTTTTGATAATACGAAAACAGCTGTAAACACGAACAAAACAATTAATAAGAAAATTTAAGTTGTTTTTAAGAATTAAGAATTAATAAGAAAAAAGCTTAAATTGAATAAAGCATTGCCAGATTGGCTGAAATATTAACATAATGCTGGCTTATCCGATCATTAAAAATATTTCTCCTCTGCTACCAGGGCGTGCTATAATCGTGTGATAAATTATCTTAATTGGCACCAACACATACAGTTACATGCCGAATTATTAAGCTTACTGTAAAAAATCATATATTTGTAAAGAACAGTCGATTAATTTTTAATTTATTTATTATATTTGATCTTTTACATTTTAATGTACACATTAAGAACAGTTTTCGCACTGACTAGGTTATATTGCTGAATTTGACTGAATCATGAACTCATATATTTATGGTAATGTATATGTACTTACTGTATGCCCGATTTTTGAGTATGCAAAATAAAGATATAATTTATTTTAAAATAAATTTTTAATTAAATTTAAAAAGTGCGTGTGTCTGCTAATGGTTGTGAGTATTCCTCAAAACTATTATATTTTGGTCCACA
Organism: Agrypnia vestita; assembly: GCA_016648135.1. NCBI lineage: Eukaryota > Metazoa > Arthropoda > Insecta > Trichoptera > Phryganeidae > Agrypnia > Agrypnia vestita. Next base: position 58,881 of record JADDOH010005778.1, on the reverse strand, counting down.
GTATGCAGTCGGGCTTTACACCCTTTATTATTGTGTGTGGAGCAAGCCCAGATGACTTTTACCCCTGAATTTCTCTCCTTAGAAAATGTATACATTCCCACTTTAACTAAAACTCTTTTCTTTTGCGACATCACAAACACGGCTGTAAATAAAAGATAGGACATTAAAAATGTACTCGTATAAAAATACATATTATGTACACAAGACAAACTGAAAGTGTGTAAAACAAAGTAAGGTTAAAAAACACAGGCGTATACATAATGTTTGGATAACTAAGAAAAAACCCACAAAACAAGGACAAGAAAATGATTTATTTTCAAATTGACACTAAAAATTTTGAAAGTACCGTCGTATCATCTTGAAGAGAACTTGATTAACATTTTTTGTAAAAAAAATTAAACACATAAAATTATGAAAAATATAAGATTCAAAATATGAAACTAAATATATATATATATATATATATATATATATATATATTTCCGAAACGAATGTCTTCTATTCTTCTGTTGGAGCTTCTGGCCACAGACAGATTGAGGAGAGGCATATTTTCGTACATTTCATCTTCTTCATGGTGTGATGTCCAGCTGCACGGCCAGCTTTTAAAGAAGACCTATCATTTCTATTTTTTTTATTTTTATTTTTTATTTTTTTATTTAATATTAAAACTATATTTAAATCATAATACATTTGTCTATTACAATCTACTTAGATACATTTTATTTTATTGCTTTGCCTCTCCAAAAATGAGACTTGCTCATGTGCTTGGTGAGGGGCTTACACTTTATTAGTTTATTTTGGATTTGGCTTATTTGTTCCTTAGTTATATGTCTTGTTATGCATTGTCAAATTGTATCGATCTAAAGTGTTGGTTTATTTTTTCTTTAATTATTTCCATTATTTATTTATTTATTTATTCTTTGACGTCCTTCAGGGCTTTTACAAAAAATAAGGTAACCTGTACATTAAATAAGTAAATTTTATATAGTTTATCTATTTTGTAGGCGACAATAGTCTTTCTCGCTTTATTAGTGTCTGTGATTACGAATTTCTTGAGACTTTCATAATTTATTCTTTAAACGTATACAAAGTGTGTAAGAATCCTCTTCCTGCATACTGCGGAAAGACTTGGGCTCCGGACATAAATACTACAAATACCTAACAATTACAAGGATGACTTTTAAGGGGTCACATCTAAATGAACGTTTTTGACGATACAAGGTTAAGAATAAGTGTAAATAATAGTGGCATATAATATATTAATTATTAATGTGAATAAAATAATTAAGAAACAATAATTTTGATTAAAATATAATTTTATATCGTTAGCATTTTTAAGGTCCTATTGAAAAAATGACGCCTCACTGTGTCGGCTATCTCTTTGAAGTATCATATAATAGAATCTGATTTTTTTAAAGATTCTTGTAAAAGAAGGTTACCACATTTTGACAATTTGAATTTAGGCATCCAGCCATTTTTCATGCAAATTTTGGTGTAATGCTCATCAAAAAAAATTAAAACAATATTTTAAAAATCAGACTCGACACACCATAATAGTAACCTTTTATACAATAATAAAAAAACAGATACATTAATATTTTAAGAAGATATCGTGTGATATCTCATCTTGATGATAGATATCAGAAGAAGTGAGGCGTCATTTTTTCAACAGGATAATAAAAATGCTCACGATGTCAAACATAATAATTTCGTTATATGTCCGTCCGGCCGTTTGTCTGTCTCCATAACTTAGTGTCACGTTTGAATTCACGGCTAAAAAAACGAATGGGGCTTGAACCCCGGGCCACCAAACCCGAACCGGCCGATTAACGCATGTGACTACGGCCGCCTCTCCATAGACCGCCAAAAAGATGGTATATATATATATATATATAGAGGTTAGAATTGTTTGTTAATTATTTTATATAAATTAATGATTAGTAAATTAAATTCCATTTTTATCAATCCTAAAAAACGTTAATTTTTTACGCTTTCAGGTAGGAATGAAGCCTTTCTTGACTGAATAGGAAGAGGGTATTTGTGATATCAAAGAAGCCCACAATTAACTTTGATAAATTTTTTTATTTATTAGATATTTTTTATTTTGTCATTATAAATTATTTGCATTATTTACATAACATTATTTACGTCAATGGTTATGTGTGTCTTTGGCGAAAACGATGATTTTCCCGATAGTATGCAGACGAGCTTTGCATCCTCTGGATCTATGCGTGGAGCACACCCATATTTCCTTCTCACCACTTTGCCTCTCCTTTGAAAATGTATGATCGAGCCACTTAACCAGAATTCTTTTTTTTTTAGACATCACTAACACGACTGCAAAAAAGATAATTTATCAATCAAAAGAAACATCAGATATCACCAACCTTTTCACAATAATTTGAGAAATGTATGGGTAAAATTTATTTTAATAATAATACATTTTTATTATCAAGATTCAATTTTAAACGATGTGAAGTTCTTGGTTATTATGAGAAATGACATAACATAAATCATTAACAACACTAAGTCAACAACAAAAGTCTACCTTGCTATTAGGAACAAAAATGTAATCAATATTCAAACTCCATCTATTTTGCGCCTAATGACCACGCCCTCATACCACTCCACCCCACTCCTCAAGGGTCCTTTAGTCTTAAGTTTAGTATTAGTAAAATTACTGAAGATAATACGTTTACACCAAAAACGTTCTAATCGTTATAATCAAATAGTGAAAGTAAACAAAGTTATCAATTTCTAATATATTTCTTTGTAAAAACATAAAATATCGATATTGTCACGGGACATGGCTTTGGGAGACAAAAGAAAACACTAGAAATTAATTGGCTATTTATTAATTAGTGACTAATTGATTTTAATAAATTGATAGTCACTGGACACGAATTAGTGAATGCTTTACTATCGCTGGGTAACACTTTCGAGAAAATTCTGTTCACTATCGCCTAAAGGTAGGCTTTCCACTTAATTATCTATCACTTGGTTTACAACGCGTGACGTTAACACTGTTTTCTTTCTGCTGCTGAATCAGAATAAATACAATGACTCGCTGCGGCACCGGTCTCGCTTTTTATATGAAACACGTTGGATTTTTGAATCTTCGAGAACATTCTTTATATTTCTAGCAATTCCTCAAAATTACCAATGCCTACGAGAATGCTCCAGTCGATTTCAGATTGTAGCAGACGTTTGTAGATGATTCCAGAGTGTTGTTCTAGAGCATTCTATAATGTTGTTCCAAAGTGACATATTACAAGGGATTGGAACAGGGCGCAATTCAATCCGGACTCTAGCATTTCGTTACAACATAAAACAATGTTATATTTACAAATAAATAAATTTATTTCATTATTGCTAACACAGATGATTGTTTTAGCATCGTCAAATTTTAAGTAAAAAAATTAACAATATTATTACAATGTATATCCATCTTTTTAATACAATAGTTTTCATCTTTCAATGGGTGTGAATGTTCCTTACTAAGACAATTCTTTCTTCTACGGTGTGTAGACGAGCTTTACAACCTTTCTGTTTGTGGGTAGAGCAGGACCATATAATTTTTTTACCACATGTCTTCTCCTTTGCAAACGTATAATCACCCAATTTTACTAAACTCTTATTCCGTCTAGACATCACAAATATAGCTGTAAATAGAAGAAGAAAAAAATATTATTTTAGTATTAACCTAGATAAATTATTATAACATATTTATTATGCACTTGTACAGATATATACCTTCCTACACGTGTACAATATATTTTTTTAAGGACACTATTAAAATAATTTTAAATATTAAATACGTACTACCAGTTATGATGGAAAACGTAAATTTTGAGTAATTTTAAAGGTACAATTTGTTGAAATTAAAAGTATGTTTTGTAATAAATCATAATGCCAATTGAATACGTACTTGTAGATGAAACATTGAATTTAATGTCTATCAAACATAATAATTTCGTTGTCTGTCCGTCCGTCTGTCTGTCTGTTTGTCATCCGTAACTTCGTGTAACGTCCGTAATTTCGCTCGAATTCACAGCTAAAAAAACAAATTAAACGGCCGGAAATGGGGATTGAACCCCGGGCCTAACGCATGTTGCTACCGCCGCCATTCCGTAGATCGCCAAAAAAATACTATAAATATGTACTAGGGCTTAACAAAGACGCGAACCAATGTTCCGTCATTTTTGACGGGTTACAGCTAATAAATATGGACATAGCAACATTTTAAATTGCCAGATTTACATATATTATCACGTGTTCGCGGCGATGGAAGACGAAATGAAATGAAATAAAGTTGTATACAATCACGAAAGTCATTGGATACAAATTTAAATGGAGCACTGTTTTTTAATTCACACTAATTTTGCATTAGTCACTCGTCTGTTGAACACTTTATATTCATCTGGTAAAGTATTCGCTCTGTGCAACACTTTATTCGCTGGTTGCCTATTCATTCGGAGACGCGCTTCTTTGCTGATTTGGTTATTTCTATAGTCTCACGGCTGTCAAAAACAAAACTGTTGCCCGGAAGCATTTTCCGCGTAATTTATAACGGCTCGAGTTCTAGAAAAACCTCCGGCGCATTTTAGTGCGTATTTTCTTTCCGACCATTTCAGACCGTTCAGCAACCTCAGATTATGTGCCGCTCTACTTGGGTGTCATGTGACGTTGCCAATAATGTGAACATTTTTTTCAAAGATACAATGTATGTAAAATATTTTCCTCGGCACTAGCAAAACCAATGATGTCGGCATTAAAATAATTTTGAGAAAAAATTGACGTCCAGTGGACAACCCCAGACACAGTTGGGCGAGGCAACTCCAGAAACTGTGTGAGTAAAGAATGGGACTACAATGGAAGGAGGACACAATCAGCGCAAGACAGGGACGAATGGAGGAGGCGCCTTGTCGATGCAATGCCCCCGACCCGAATTGGACAAGGGAAAGAAGATGAGATGAAATGAGAAAAAATAAAGATGACATAGTTGTATATGAATTTCAGGTGAAGTGCAAAAATTTAAAACATGTTTGTTGGCAAATTTAATTTAAATTAAGAAAGAAAGGTGTTGTCAACCTTTCCAAAATGACAATAAATACTCAAAATATAAAGACTCAGTATCAATCAGCGGTTGTGTATGTTCTTGCTTCACACAATCGCTTTGTCTACGGCAAGATATCTAACTTTATACCATTTAGAGATGTGAGTTAAGCACACCCAAGTAACTTTTTTTAGCCATTTTTGAAAATTTGAGCTATTTGGGTACTTGTAATTGTCCACCCACAAGTCTTACGGCTGTTAAAATAATTATCAAAAATAAATGGATTTAGAGCAGATATTCATTTCATATATCGTACTGCCAATGCATTAGACATGAAAAATGAGTAATGTTATATATAAAGCGGTCATAGAAAATTGTATGCATCCAGAAACTATATAATAAAGATATATTATTTGTGCAACCACTTACCATTCATTAAGGGATAGAGTTTTGATACCTATGTAATATAATCGTATTGTTTCCCTTCTGATCTGTGTCGTGTTGATAACATAAAAAAAACTTTAGCCTTTTACTGGGATAGTTTTATTAATTGTACTATTCCATGTACAAAGATAAATTTTACTTATAAATGATGGATACTGTAGGTACTATGTAAAATTAATTCAGAAATGCGATACACAGGTAGACGAACGTAGGTATTTTTAAAATATTGTTTGTTTGCTACTGATTTTAAGTAGATAAGTACCACTATTATTACAGAAAATAAATTATATTTATAAAATGTACAGATTCACAAGAGAAATAAGACAACATAATCATATAGGTAACAATGTCCGTCACTAGCGCCACCGAGAAGTTACACTCCGCTAGATGTTCTCAACTCGCAGCCAAAATCTATATATAATTCTCTATATAACAATAAACTGTATCAAAATTCATTATCGCACATTTACCAAAAAATTTTGTCATAAAATTTTTATTACACAATAAAAATTTCAAAATACCGAAATTTCCAATTTATAAAAATAAATGAAATATATAAAATGTTTATAAATGATAATGGGGCAAGTATTTTCATTTATAAATCACTAGGACATTACTACAAACTAATATAAAACTGAAATAGAAACATGTAAAAGTATTCAATTTTTTACGGGTTACATCATTTGTATCTTGACATTCTGTTTAATTAAAAAATTACACGCTATTGAATTAGATTTTTAGTCAAAAAACAATTAAAATCTGAAATTAATTACAATCTGATAAAAATATTATTTATTTACATTTTCCAACTTAAAAACACAATTCCTCTCATTAAATATGTAAAATCAACTTTTTTGGTCCTAATAAAATTTTATATTTAAATTGACATTGACTGACACAATTAGAATTATTATTTTGGATAAAAAACTCTATTCTTTTCGGTAAAACTCTGTCCTGCATCTGCCTGCTGTTTGTTGGTATTTGCTTTTGTATTTGTACAGTATTTGCCTTTCTCTTATTTTTTTAATGTATTTTGGTCTAAGCCATCCACTCTGCCTTTTTCCTTGGGGTAATAATACATTGTGTCAAAGAATATTTCCTATCCTATACATGACTTTCAATGGTGTGTATCCATCAACATTATTTTCAGATGTTTTTATTCATTACTAGATGAAGGCCTCTCCAAGTGTCTCCTTCTTTTGTATGTCCATTGTTACCATTGCCACACTTTTTTTCACTTAGCGTTTGATGATTTCATCAATATAAACTGAAAGCCTCTGGGATATATCTACAATATAAAAATTAGTGATGGTCAAACCGTTATTTTAACCGGTTATCTTCGGTTCAGCTATGTGACTTTTGTATCTGATTGTACCGTTGACTGACGAAAAATTAGTTATCAATCATCGATGCAATCAAATACAAATGCCAAAAACACCGGTTAAAATATCATCACTGGTAAAAATATTGAAAAAAAGGTAGTATTTATTGATAACAGAAAGCAGCAGCAAGAGTAGATGAATGTTTTACAGATGAAGTATAAATAATGAGAGGGATGTATTCTTTCACCTATGCTGTTCGAAATTCAGAAGAAATATTCAATGAAGCTCTTCAAGAAGCTATTTAAGGACTCGTTATAAATACTGATCTTGCACCTTACAATGCATAGCAATATTGGTGGAACTCGGAGCTCTAGAAGAAGGAGAACACTATGACCGAAAAATCTAAAACGATGGCTCGGCCAGTCTACGATAGCCAACGTCCGTTAAATGGATAGAGCATAAGAAGAAGACGAATGAATCTAACAGATTTAATTCTAGCCTGTCTTGAAACTCTTGTACGTTCTATGAGTGATCCAGAATTCAGATTGTTATTTCAATTTCTTGGCATATACAGGCTGTCTGTCTCACAGCTAGTCGCAAAAACTTTTCAGGTGGATTTCTGCCATGATAATGAGTCGAAAATGTTCAAGCAATCATGAACTAATATCAATAGTTATGGAGACATACAATATCAAAGTGTGCCATTTTTTCAAAAAATGTGCAAAAAGTTATAAAAAAGTGTTAAAAATTTTTTAAAAACTATCATTACAGAATCTTACATCTCGTATGAAAAATTATAATAGAAAAAAATTATAATAATATAATTTTTTAAGAAGGTTTTTATTATTTTTTATTTAAGTTTTATTAAAGCGGATGATTTTTTCATAATGAATATAAGTTACTGTAATGATAGTTTATCAACGTTTTGCAAAAAATAATTTAGAAATATTGAAAAAAAAAGCTAACATTGATATTGCATATCTCCATAACTATTTATATAAGGTCATGGTTGCTTGGACATTTGCGACTCATCAATAAAGCAGGAATCTACTTGTAAAGATTTCGCTTCTAGCTATGAGACACCTTGTATTTAATTTCAACCTATCTTCTCCATTTTTCTTGAATGCTTTTAACACATTTCTCTCTCTGATTGATCGTCCAGGTTTCGCATTAGCAAAATACTCTGCTTCAGATAAAGAATGATTTATTTCTAAATATTAAACAGACCCGACTCTCATTTAATGATTATGTATTTTCATGGAGTGAATGATGATTCCTTCCACAGTGTGTAGTCGAGCTTTGCATCCCTTGTTTTTATTTGTAGAACAGGACCACATGACTTTATCACCATACGTGGCACTTCTTGAGTATGTATAATCATCCATACTGATCAAAATCTTGTTCCTTTGGGACATGACGTACTTGGCTGGGAACAAATAAAAATATATTAATAAAATCACACAAATAATAGTAAATAATTAAAAATATTTTTAATTTGAAAGTATGTTCTAAGAACACTGTTACTGGATTTGGAATCCAGAGGGATGAATAATTAATTAAGGATAAATTATAGAAGTCACACAGAGACGAAGCCATTTATGTGAAAAGGGATAGAAGTTTCTTATACGATCACTCTTACACAATGCAACGTTCACCAATTACATCGTAAGAACATCCACACACTATCAAATTTTTTAAAGTTCTATATATGTTTCGAATCAAGAACATTTCATATATTGCACTGGTCTCTGCTAGAGACATCTGTTGTTATTTTTTATCATGAACAAGTTAATACTCATAGATTTCGCAACTGGTAATGATACTTCTTTATTTTATTTTTTAAAGTGAAGTTTTTTTAGAAATATTCCTTATTATATACGTTATGTGATATTCTTTCAGAGACCAGTGCAATAAATGTTCGTGATTCGAAACATATATAGAACTTTCAAAAATTTGATAATATGTGGATGTTCTTACGATGTAGGTAACTGTTGTAGCGAAGATTGCATTGTGTAGATTGATCACTTAAGTCAGCTCATACAGGTTGTAAGTCCTGAGTCATCGTTTACGAGACTTCCTTCTACTTTTCTCATATAAAAATAGCTCCGTCTCTGTAAGACTTCTATAATTTATCCTTAATTAATTAAGTAAATTATTAATTTAACAAATTAATAAAAGGCATTTCATAAATTTAAAAAAAAAGGATTATTAAAATGTTTCGCGATTGTTGTACAATTTGTTTTGAATACTTATTTTATGACGTTGTCATGAAAGTAGAATTGTGTTTGTATTTTTAGTTAGATCTATAAATAAATATTAACACTAATAAGTGAGAGCATAATTAACATAATATTTATAAAAAATTCAATTACTTTTTTTTGGGTCACAATCCTAAGATTAGTCTACACCAAGCACTCGATCTCTCCACTGCTCTCTATCACCTACCAGCCTCTTCATTTCTTGGTGGGTGCTACAGCGCACATCTCCAATAACCTGGTCTACGTAGCTTAATCTCGGGCAGCCTCCACAGTTACTGCTTTCAATATTTCCCTCGACCATGGTAAAAAGCAAACCTGGGCGCCTTCTGTTATGGCCTATCCAATTCTCTCGTTGTTGGGCGATTCTGTTCAGGAGCCGCTTCTTTTCTTCCACTCTACTCGACACATCGTCGTTTCGGATATGTTCTGACCAATGGATCCTCGCTATGCACCTGCAGCATATCTCGAAGGCCGTTGGCCTCCCGGACCTGCCCTGGCCGATGGTCCATGATTCGCTGCCATACAACAGAACACTCCAGAGAAGCGTTTTAATCAAGTTCTTCCTAACCTTTAAATCAATGTTGGGGGATTCAAGGATCTTGGATTTTTTATTGAAAGCGACTCTTGCTTGTTGGATTCTGCTCATAATGTCTGCTTCTGAGCGACCATCTTGGGAAATTCTGCTGACCAAATATGTGAATTCTTTCAGTTGTTTGATATTGACGCCACTCAAAACAACATTTATAGATTCTCTTCTTTTCTTCCTTCTTCTCTTTCAACAACCATGCAACCATGCACTTTGTTTTATATTTGTTTCATGGTATTAGTATTTTAAAGATAATTTAAACAAATAAATATAATAACTGTAAATTATACGGAGAAACTATAGAAACAGTGCTAAAAAAGAATGTAAAACAAAACTTTAAAAACTTTTAAAATAAAATTGTTCATTTTTTCAGCGCTTCGAATGATTGTATGTAATTAATATTACATTTATAAAAGTACACAAAAATAATTCGATTTAATATCTGAAATCATTTTATTGATGAAAATATAAAACTTCCCGCGAAGTGAAGAAAAAGAAGATACAAGCAGATGGAATTAGCGAATGTTGTCGAAGTTTAAAGAGTCCATTTGTCCACCTGTTTAGTAATGTACTAGCCGTACACCGGTGAAAAATCACGGGATATTATAATTATTAAATTGATATAAATTTCAAGACCGTGAAGTTTGGTGGCGCAACCCTTGAAAGCGGCAAGTCAGTGTTGTTGTTGTAATTCTAGCAAGTTTCGGTCGGAAATTCGAAATAAGGATAGTTGAATGATGTATAGGATAGGATTAAATTTTGCAGCCCTAAAAAGGGCTCTTCGAAAACCTATCGAGGCCTGAGGGGAGGACCTGTGGCCCTGAAAAAGTCGACTCCCATATTTTGATACCATATGATACCGAAGTGTATGCGGCCTAGGATAGGGCGTTTTCAGTGATTTGTATTGAAAATTTATGATAAAATTTTATAAAGATTCGATATTATATTTGAATCATAGAGAATTGTGAGCGCGAGCGCGCAGAGGGGCAGAAACAAATAAAACCCTATGCGCGCTCGACGCAATTCATTGATAAGATGATTGATATAATTTATTTTTAAATTTAAAATATCATGAATTTGTGTGGCCAGGATCTCCAGAGAGACAAAATTATTGTACCGAGCTTGGCGAGCCTGGCACTTTTGATGCATTGTCTCGACATAGATGGTCCTGCGGGACATGTTTTTGAAAATAAATAATAAAAATATAAAATAAAACCTATTTAATTGTTTTTTTAATGCGGGACCACTGCTCACAGAGCTGCGACTTAAATTGTGAGTAGTGATCTCGCCGACAGACAGAGGTCGGCGACGGCAATTTTCCGAATTGCCGACCTCTGACTGGTTGTCGCCGACGCGCTTGGCCATGCGGATTTAAATAAATAAAATAAATTTTGGGAGGCAGGCGGTCAGAATTCTGCTCTATTTTACCTGCGCTCGCCTCCAGGTCAACATCTGACTTTTTCTTCTAGCCTACTCTCCCCTGCTTCAACCTTTGGACCTCTCTGAGATTCTTAGCGAAATTTCATACGAACGGTACTCATTTTCGCTTGAGAATCTGCAACACCTGTGCTATCAGGTTGACCTGACGATGATCGGTGGAATCATCCCTATTTACCGTCCGGAACCCACGATATGCACGTGTCGGTAAGCGAGATGAAAGGTTCCAATAGACACGTGATAGACCACCATAAAGAGGTGGGGGTGGAAAGGTGGTTGTGGAATTTGGGAGGTGAGTAGAATATGTATACACTTTCACAAAATATTTTTGAGATCCATAGCGGGAAACATTTTCCTGCTTAGCCTGGTGGGGCAGGGACAATTTTTAATGGTTATAGTATACGTAAATATTTCAATAAAATATTTTATTAAATTAAATTTCAAGAGCTGGAACAAAATAGATCAAATCTGTCGCGACAATACCGAATGAAGCTTTTTTTTTTAAAAAAACCATTTTCCAAATAGGTACCTACTTAATACTATATAATATATATAAAAATATATATAAATTAAGCTGTACTTCGTTAAAAATCACATTGAGTTGGCGCAGGTTTATTGGTTTTGGAACTGATTTGGTAAATGTAGCAGTTTCAATTTGATTAAACTGCTCAGTGATTTCTTCATCATCCCTCCATCCATTCATCCTCAGGAAAAACGTTCACCATCATCCCCTTCAATGACTATGTATGTTAATCTCACGGATGATGACTCCCTCCACCGTGTGCAGCCTGGCTTTACATCTTCTCGCTTTGCGCAACGAACAGGACCATATAACCTTGTGTCCATACGTGTTCTCCTTTGAAAAGGTATAGCCACCAAGCTGAATCAAATGATGATTCTTTCGCGACATCACATACACGGCTCCTGCGAATAAAATAAATCAAAATAAATCACAAACTATTATCAGCAAAATATTTATTTTCATTCAAACCAATGATTTTAAATTCTGAAAAATTGCGATTATTATCAATTCGTTCTTCTTCTTCATTAGCCTTCATCTCTCTACTGCTGGATATAGGCCTCTTCCAAACCATTCCATCCTTTCTTGTTATTTGCTAATCATAGCCATTTCTTTCCCCCCACAGCGGCTATATCGTCGGTCCATCTCTTTTGAGGTCCTCCGATGCTTTTTTTATTCAAGTTACGGTCGTTAGTTAGTTCCTTTTTGCAAATAGTTATCTTTTAAATTTATTTTCATATTATTTTCCATATATAACTTTTTAATATTTTGATCTATACTTCGATTTTTTAAATATTATTTTTGTTTTCCTGATGAAGAAGCCATTGGCTTTGAAACATGTTGATTTTTTTCAATAAATAAGTGGTTTAAACAAAGTTAATTTATATTAATTATAATTATGTTACCACAAAATAAAATTGCTACATTTGAAGAAGAAACTTTTTTTATTCTCCTATGGTCTCCACTCCTACCTTGTAACATGCCCTGCCTATAGCTTCGCTACACGATCCACAATATTCACTACTCTAGTACTGTACCTGATTTCATCATTTCTATTCTATATCTTAGGATTACTCCAAGCATGGATCTTTTCATGGATCGTTGCGTGCATTTGAGCTTTTTTACATTTTTTCTTTGTAAGGGCCATCATCTCCACTCCATACGTCATCACTGGCAGCATGCACGATTCAAAGGCTTTTCTTTTTAGGATAACTGGGATCTCTTTGTTCTTGAAATTACATTTGAGTTTGCCAAAAGTAGCCCAGCACATTCGTATTCGTTTTTTCGTTACAAGCTTTCTTTTAAATTTTAAGTCAGTCAAAATTCAATTTCACGTAAATTGTTTATTGCAAAGTTTTTTTTAATCGTGTGTTTAATACATAAATAAAGATTCTCGTGTTAAGCGTACTTGTATAATTGCACAGTTAAGATTTAAAACCCTGATTTTTAATAATTAATATAATTAAGTGACATGAGAGTTACTTTTGTACTGAATATACATGCGTATTGAGTTAAGCCTGTCACTTCTATAGTTTCATTATTGTTTGAGGCAAGTTATCATTTAAATCTGATATTGAGAGGTATTGTATTTCACGAAAGTATAATAGTAACAAAAATAAAACTCAAAATGTGTGTAGCATCTATAAAGTTGAGGAAAAAATTAAAATTTATCCTAATTGTGATTTGTTCGTTTGCTTACATGACTACCATAATGCCAGGGGCAAATGGCGAGGATAGACTACCACCTTTTTCTAATTCGTGCACTTCGTATATCTTCAATAGATATTTTTAATATCAAATACGAAGAGTTCATCGTATGGTAAGACAGATACTGGAAACTTGTCACCTTCCCTGACCATGTGCATTATATATATTATACGTATTTCTTTTTATCATTGAGTCTTATTTGCATCTGTTAAATTAATCTCTATTATCACTATCTTATGTGTCATCCTATAATTGCGATAGATGTATACCTACTCATTTTTATTATTTCCTTGCCATGTATTCGTATCTTCCTGTTGAACGATCAAATAAAAAAATAAATATGATTTGGTATATTTAATTATATCTTCTACTATCTATCTGCATATGGTAATATATAGTCAGTTTGCTAATTCTCGCTCCTACTTAAACGAATTTAAGCTGTTTGTTACTAAAATCAATATTGAACAGCCATACTAAAATCAATTGTCCATATTAGTATCCTTTTGTTATTTAAATTCATGATGTGAATGACACATTAATTCTTTACACATGCGCATCTTCCCTCATAAAGAGATGTAAGTGCATGTATAAATTTATCATTTTCCCCTAACTCCATACCCCTTACCATCCGTAACATAGACAGGTAGGCTAAAAATGTTCGTTTTAATAGAATAACAAGGAAAGTGTGAATTTTGTTTTCGGTTGCGGAGAAAGAAAAACAGTTAATTTGTAAGGTTTTAATATAATATATTATTTTCCACGTTGTGAATAAAAATAAATAGATATCATTTATTTTTCGTCGTTAATGATTATGCGTATTGATCGCAAGAATAATGACTCCTTCCACAGTATGCAATCTAGCTTTACATCCTCTGATTTTGTGTGTGCGGCATGACCATATAACTTTTTTACCGTATGTGTTTTCCTTTGAAAATATATGATTGCAATATTTAATTTGTATTGTATTGCGTCTGGACATCACGTATTCAGCTGTAAATAATTTGAACAAAATTAAATTACAAAAGGGAACTTAACAATTCATAACCTAAAATAACTTACCCGAATTATTGAATGCTCTTTGTGAATGCTGTTTTTTAATAATGTAATATTTATGCACATACTATAGTTACTTGCTATTAGTAGTAATTATAAATACAATACAAATACACAATATATAAGCTGGCTCGTAGTCCAATGATAAATTTTAAGTAGATTAAACAAATCAGAAAACATCTGTCTGTGTAAAAATGTTTGATTACCAACGGTATATGGAAATCATTGCAATATAAAGTTGAACTTTGAAAATGGAATAATTGATGTAACATTAGAGATGTTCCGGTTTAATACCTACCTATATAAATACAAGATATTTTTTGATCGATAAAAATTAAAAATATATAGGTAGGTATTCATTGTTTGTCAAAATTTACAATGGGTTTACATGACAAATGTAAGAAAATAAAAAACAATTAATGATAGATGCAACATTTTTATAAATTAAATTTAAAAAATCTTAAACATCACCCAAGTTTTTTTCATCAAAATTATCTCATCATGCGAAATAAAATACAAATGTATTCAAACAAATTTATTTCGAAAACACATATCATCAAACATAATAATTTTGTTGTCTTTCTGTCCCGTTACTTCGTAATTTCATTCGATTTCACGGCTAAAAACGACTTGAACCCCGGGCGACCAAACACGAACCGGCTGATTGACGCATGTGGCTACGGCCGCCTCTAAAGCAGACCGCCAAAAATGTTATATATACTAGGGCTTAGCAAAGACGCGAACCATTTTTCCGTCATTTTTGATGGGTTGCAGTTAGTACGAGTATGGTTACATCAAGTAGTGGGTGTGGGTATTCATTGCATAAGTGATGACTTCATCCACAGTGTGTAGGCGTGCCTTACACCCTTTGGTTCTATGCGTGGAGCAGGACCATATAATCTTTGGCCCGTAGGTATTCTCCTTTAAAAAGGTGTAATCACCCAATTTCAGTAATACTCTATTCCGTTTAGACATCACATATACAGCTGAAAATAAAATGAAATGAGATAAAAATATATGTATTCAAAATACATATCTGAAAAAATAAATTTAAAAAATTGTTTAAAGACTTAAAGTACCTACTTAATCAAAATTTGAAAAAAAAAATGTAGTATTAAGTTGATGCATAATTTTACGCAATTTTTCTTGAGTTTTTTCTTTATAATTTTACCTTATATTGACATTCTTCATAAAATAATTCTTTAATAGGATTAGGAAATTGATAAACACATATTTGTTAGCCAAATAATGCTGTACCACTTCGAGAAAGAGTGAAAGGCAGCCGAGTCATCTCGCGATCCCTACGATATTTTCGGCAAAGGAACGATTGGCGAGAGGGCATGCCGAATGTGGTTTGTTCGCCTCACAGCTGCTTGCACCAGCTTAGACGAAAAGTCAGGAATGGGTCGATCTTCGGATTTTGATGACCAGGCCCTTCTGGCGACTGTAGAAGAGGACAAAATACACTAGGACACTGGAAACTATATACCCGCAGAATCGACCGTCTTCCAAACAAATGGAAAGCGGTGGTTGACGTTGATGATGACTACGCTCCCGAATGATAATTGTAAATTTTGAGTTTCTTTTTAGTTGTTGCAATATAATTTTAAAATACGGCGGATAAACCTATGAATCATCCTAATATAATATTAGTATATAATTATGTACTCCGCAAGTAGGTTAACACGGAAACGGAAACGGTATTGGTTCGAAAAAATCAAAACCTGTTTATTTTATTCGATTTTAAATTATTTGATAACACATTCATTTTTTTAAATTCATATATTATGGAGAAATAAGTCATTTTCTGAAAAAGTCCTTTTTCATTGTTTTGTAGAGGTCGACTTATCTGTTATGTATTAATGTATAAATTAAGAGAAATAAAATATTATCGTAAAATAAATGAAAATGAAATATTGGACTGAAGATTCAACAGCGGAACATTTGGGCTAAAAAATACTCGATACGTTACAACATGTTACATATATTTGGGTGTAGTATTAATTAAGAAATGAAAAAAACGTTTCGTAGTCCAATCTTATTTTATATTTTCAATGTACATACATACGTTCGTTTTTCACAAATAAAATAACTTATGTATGTACCTATATATGTATCTTTTTTACCATTATAAAACTTGCTTTACGAGTATACTCACACTCTTCGTTGCAATTTTTTTCATTATACGTTGAATTATGGACTTTGGTGTCACATAATTGATGAACTAAAAAAATATTTTTTTTTGGAGTAGGTATTTAAAATGGATGATCCATTTTCGTAAAGTGTTGAATTGAATAATGGTAACGTCTTTTGCAGGATTCTATATGGTCCAAAATAAATTATTATGAGTTAAATAAATGATACATAAAAATATCATTAAAATTATTTGAAATAAAAATTATTAACACAGTAATCATCAAGGCGCATTTAATGTACACAGGTGGATTAATTTATTGAAAAAAAAAAAAAAATTAGCAACATTTTTATTACAGAAATGTAATAGGAGCATATCTGCCTTGGAGATGCAGAACTAGGGAGGGCTGGTGCAAGACTAAGATCAGTGAAAGAAGACTCTTGAGGAGGCCAAGACCCACCAGGGGATGTAGAATCAACAGGGATGATGATAAATAAGAGGAATTATAATATACACGAAATAAAATTAAAATAATAAGTTACCTAAATGAAAGACTCATACCATCTCAGTTTACATAAGTTAACAACGCGCGCACTGTATGACATCTAGAGTCAGATGATTTATTCGAATTTAAAACACCTGTACAGCTAAATAATAACAAAATTTTTTTTTTTAATGGTTTCTGTTACCCTGCACTCTAAACGCGCGCTAGCGGAACAGAGGGAATTTCCTTGTTGCGTTCTCAAAATGACATTGCGCCGGCCACCTATTCACGCGTCTTTTCAATATGTATGTGATCTTCTGTGTATAGTTTTTTGGGATATTCTGCCGTGTATATGTGATCTCTCTGTCCAACGTTTCGGATCCCATTGCAGGGTCCATCATCAGGGCTGATGTGTGATGATGGACCCTGCAATGGGATCCGAAACGTTGGCCAGATAGGTCACATATACACGGCAGAATATCCTATAAAACTATACACAGAAGATTCTGAACGGCCGTGAAAACCTAAGGACATTTTTAACATGTATGTGGTTCGTGCCAGCTTTTAACACGTTACACACAGTTTCTTTTTATTAAAACTACATTAAATTTCAAAGAAAGTCATATAATATTCTGAATCATTTTGAGGATATACCTATATATTATATATGGTGGTTTTTTTTAGAGATATCCAATTTTAAAATTAAATAACACACACCAAAATCTTGGTAATGGTCATGGTACTGGCTTTATTGGAAAGATAATTTTATGACATTAGTATTTAAATATGATTACAATACCAAGATTTTCGAAATAAATTTGAATAATTTGCAAGCATTATTCTGGCGTAACTCTATTTACGGAGAAATGGTAAACTAAACTGAGCAATGATCAGCTATCAAATTGGCTGTTGCTGGAAAAACTATTACCAATTTGAAAAACAACCTCTACAGACTTATATTTAAACACTGACGGCATAAAATTATCTTTTCAATAAAGCCATGGCAATTACCACGATACGTTTGCGTTTTATTTCACTTTTTAAAGTTGTAGACCTCTAAAAAACATCCCTCATAAGTGCTTGGGAGAAGTGCATAAAGAGAACCAAACAGCACAATTGCCAAGACGAATAAGAATGAGCTGAGCTGTTTTTGGTAAACTCAAACATATCTTCGAGAACAAAGAAATCCCAATTAGCCTAAAAAGAAAAACCTTTGAATCGTGCATACTGCCAGTGATGACGTATGGATTGGAGACTATGGCCCTTACAAAGAAAAGTGTAGAAAAGCTCAAATGCACGCAACGATCCATGGAGAGATCCATGCTTGAAGTAAGCCTAAGAGATAGAATTAGAAACGACGAAATTAGGCGAAAAACTAGAGTAGTGGATATCATGGATCATGTAGCGAAGCTAAAATGGCAATGGGCAGGACATGTTGCAAGACAGGATACTACAAGATGGCCTCCCAGAGTTCTGAAATGGAGACCTTGGGAAATAAAAGAGGCATCGGAAGACCTCAAAAGAGATGGGCCGATGATATTGTCGCTGTGGGGGGAAAGAAATGGCTACAATTAGCCAACAACAGGGAAGAATGGAAAAATAAGGAAGAGGCCTATATCCAGCAGTGGAAAGACGAAGGCGGATGAAGAAGAAGAAGAAGATAAGTGCTTGGTTCTTGGACAAATTGCAATATGTATATTCGATTCAGAGATTTTGTGGTTGCGAGTCTAGATTTATTTGATTCAATGGTTGTGAGTGTTCATCAATCGAATTATAGTCTTTTCAAAAGTGTGCAGTCGAGCCCTGCAGCCCCTGCTGCTGTGCGCGGAGCAGGCCCAGATGATCTTGCTGCCGTAGCTCCTCTCCCTGGAAAACGTGTAGGGCCCCAACTTAACCACGATGTTGTTCCGCCGGGACATTACAAACAGAGCTGTAAATAAAACAAAAAATTTTAACAACAGCAAAGTATTCGTAGCGTTTAACTAAAAAAATAATAATAGAGTAATTTCACATTTTTTTCAATAGAAAAATCATAATTTTGGTTTAAAAATACGTTTACGAAAAAAAAAAATATGTATAATCAAAATCGTGATTTTCAAAAACAATTTTGAAGTTTGGGCATGTTGAGCGAATGAATGAGGAAAGAATGGTAAGAAAGATATATGATGCAAGTGTTGACGGCGCCAGAAAGAGAGGGCGACCACGGAAGACGTGGCATGACCAGATTAACCAGATACTGGAAGATGGTCCTGTTAAAAGCCTGAACAACCGTCGAGCTTGCATGCGAAGATGTATGAATGTAGACGAAGCGAAAATTGTATGTCAGGACAGAAGAGTATGGCGCTCTATCCTCTCTGCTTACCCCCACAGGAAACGGCGTGAGGGTAAGTTAGTTAGTTAGTTAACTTATTTTGAAAATCACGATTTTTAACTTGACGTCAGGCATCAATTTTTACGTCAATATGACGTTTAACACGTAACAGCACATTCATGCATTTAGACGTTTATTCGTTTTTTTACAAAACAAGCCGATTTTTTTAATATAGTGCGTTCATAATGTCTGGGAAAAGTTTTTTTATATATTGTATGGTACCCAAATGTAGAAATTCATTCCTAAAAACTGAAAAAATTAAGCCAAAATTGAGGCATCCATTTTCGGTGATTTATTGGATTTTCCTTGTGAAAATCCATCGTTCATTATTTTAAACGTGTTCTTAGATAGTTATTTTATTAAAATATGTCACAAACACTGCAAAATCTATACAAAAACCATGCAAACACGAGTAAAAACAAGGCGGACGCATAGTGACCGTAGAAAATAAAACAAATTACTGTGACAAACACCATAGAATATATATGGTTCTTGTTAAACGACGTTACGACCAATCATATTCCCACACCGTCCATACTGAGTTACAAAATACAATTTATTTTTCTGAATCTATTTCGTATATAATTTAGATATCTGTAAATTGTGAAATTACCCTATTATTATTTGAAACATGTTGATTTTTTTCAATAAATAAGTGGTTTAAACAAAGTTAATTTATATTAATTACCCTATTTTAGTTGGATATGAGATAAATAATGGAAAACTTAAAAATGTACTTTTATGAATTATGAAATATGTAAATCATTCTATAATTTCACAGTTTTAATCATTAAACGATCTTAATTATAAAGCGAATACTTTAATTGTATGAAGCAGAAGAAAATTCTAAAACGTTGACTCATAGTCGATCGTATTCTGAAATAAACAATATTGCTATTTTTGTATCTTGACAGTGATTGTACAACATTGTAACGCCGCCAATTTTGACGTGAATGAATTCAATCAATTAGAAAGCTCATTATTCATAATTGTGAATAACTTAACTTTTGTTAACTTTTAAGCACTTTCTGATTGATTGAATTCATTAATGTCAAACCTGCCAAACTTAAAACGTCAAATGTGGCGGCATTACAATGTTAAACAATAATTGTCAAGATACAGACAAAGCAATATTGCTTATTTCAGAACACGGCTAAGTATTAGTTACACAGCGACCAATTTCGGCTCGCATGTCGATCTAAATGAATCAGATGACGACTTGGTAATAAATGGGAAGAAATTAAACAATCTTCGCATCACAGACGATTCCATGATTCTAGCAGACTCTATGGAAGGTCTCCAAGTGACACGGTAACACAAATGGTTAATGCATGTGACGCATGTAATCTTCAATTTAATGCAAAAAGGACAAAATACTTGATCACCAAATAATAAGGAGATAAAAAATAATATAAAAACAATTCAAAGTGAAATCACGTTTTATTTGTGATGGTTTTGAGATAATTGAGTTTTGAGTTTTGAGTAATCTGCATTTCCGATATACACCATGGTATTGCCTGCCCAACATAACTTGGCGTGCGGCAGGATTGGAACTCAAACCCGCCCCGCCCGCACCCGACGGCAACCCGTCGCCTTGTAATTCAGTACAATTTTGTATTTGCTCGGGAGCTGTGACATCTTGATTACCAATATACACGAATTATTATGTCCAAAACAACCAAAACAGTCCGCGGTGGTGCAAGAACAATTGCCAATGAAGTATTAAAGTTTTGCGAAGCTGAAAAAGCAAATAATGGACCGATATTACCGTCTGATAGTTTGACAGATAGAGCGGCCGCCGCGGAGCGCGCTGTCACCCGATCAAATTTATATTGACACTGGCCATCGGACATTTAGTACATTATGTATTGTGTAATAAATTTACAACCTGACAACTTCTGTTTCGCGACAGGGGCGACCTCCCTCGCACGCCAAGTTATCGTGGTGGCACTCTAACCCTTATACGATGGATAAAAAATATTTTCTATCAGTGATTGTGTATGTTCATAGAGTATATTATACAGCCCTCCATAGTGTGTATCCGCGCTTTGCAACCTCTTTTTTTGTGTGAAGAACACGCCCACATAATTTTTACACCATTTTTCTTCTCTTTTGCAAATGTGTACTCGTCCAGTTTGATCATAGGATTATTATTTTTAGAAGGCACAAACGTAGCTGCAAGCAAATAATGAAAATTAAATGAGTGACTGAGTTTAATCACATTAATCCATAGTAAATAATCGTAATAAGTTTATAAATATTGTGCGCAATCCGGTACTATGAAGCACCTCTAAAAATAATTCAGACAATTCAAATTAATTGTCCCGCATGATTTTTGATATGATAACACCAATATTCAGGTAAAATAGAATAATGTTAAGGAGAGTATTAGAATGGTGGTGATAATTGTCAATACTTCTTGATAGATGGACTCTGCAATGGAATCCGAAACGCGGGCCAAAGCGATCAGAGACAAACGACAGATCACCCTAGTAACTCTATGCGGAAGTTTTGTTATTAGAGATATTCAATAATTTTCAACAAGCAATATTTTTTTAAATATCCATGATTTATGAGGAGGAAAGACGTATCACATTAATACTGACGGCATATTTTGTAATGCGAAGAAGGTACCGTAAGAAGAATCTGTAATTTTTTATCACGTGTCTTAGATTCTCTTCGGAAAAATTTGAAAGCTTGAAAAAGATAACAAAAAATTAGGCAGTATACAATCACTGTGTAAGGATACCAGAAATATTAACAAAATTAAATGAAAAAAAAGATTCTTACATCCTTAAAATTCGAATCATTGCATTTGGACTTTTTTTTAATAACATATATTTTTTAATAATACAAGAAGAAAAACAGTATTTGTATATCATATTTATAAAACGGTATAATTATTTTTAATTATTCGCTCAAAATACTGAAATTCGTTAACATCCAAAGTTTTATAGGATCATTTTAAAAATATGAAATCGCAAACATAGGGTCATAAAATAGTTTAATCATATTTATGCATTATTTGCCAGAATACCGAAACTGTTAAACTTACATTCGCGAAAGTTTTGGTACTAGTCACTTATTGCATTATTTTTCATTTTCGTAGACATGTTTTTACAAAAATTAAGTAGTTGAATCTATCAATGGTTGTGCGTATTTTTCATAAAAATTATTACTCCCTCTACTGTATGAAGTCGAGCTTTACAGCCCTTGGACCTATGTGTGGAACACGTCCATTGGATTTTTCTGTGATAAGTCCTTTCCTGTCCGAATGTGTATTCGCCCAATTTGATTAAAGGTTTTTTTCTTTGTGATAACACAATAACAGCTGAAATTAAAAAGGAAAATAATTATTAGGTAATCTAAAATTTTAATACTCCAAAAATATGACACTTGACACGCAACATCAATAATGTCTCATTCGCAATTGTAAAAAAATTCAGTAGTTTATAAATTTCAATATGCCATGGTTCGATTCTTTCAGAGGTACCTACAATATCTTATTATTATATATTCGGCTCATATTTAAAAACGTAAAAATATTCCATAACTTTTTTATTTTGTTTTTTTTTTTATTAGGTTCTATTCAGATACAATTTGTACATATTTAATATAATAGTATGTATGAATAATGTTATTAAAATAAATAAAAACACTTTACTTTGTATTAAACCACGATTTATTGTTGTGCTAACCGGTTTCGCTTAAACTTAAGCTTCATCGGGGCAACTTAATATTATAACTTAGTTATTAAGTTGCCCTGATGAAGCTTAAGTTTAAGCGAAACCGGTTGGCACAACAATAAATCGTGGTTTAATACAAAGTAAAGTGTTTTTATTTATTTGAATATGTCAAACCACAAAGTTATTGCTTTCTACCAAAGAATAATGTTATTGTTGATATTTGTGTTCTTAGTCCTCCTCACTAGGGGCTCCTATGTTGAGGCATTATAATTCATATCGTAGTTAAATATAAATATTCTGTATTGTTAAAAACTCTATGTGTAAGATAAGGTACAATTCCAAAAAAACAACAATTTTAATAATTGCTTATCCGATCTAAAGTTTAGTAAAGACTTTTTACATTGAAGGATCAGTTTACGTGATTACTGATTAAGAAACCATGTTGTGTCCGAAGACGGATACACATAAACCTTCCTTATTATACCAATAATAGGAAATCCTCTCCCATCCCACGCATATGCTTAGATTATAATTACCTCTTGATTCAATAGATATTTTGATACTAAACATGAATAATATAAAGCGGCCCTCGTAGCGCAGTGGTTATGACACTGGCTTTCCAAACCGAGGGTTCCGGGTTTAATTCCCGGTGAGTTCAAAATTTTAATCTATGTGATTTACTCAAGCCTGGATGTTTTGTGATGATGTTTCGCTTTCGTTAAAGCGTAAATAAATAAAATAAAAATATATAAAAATCTGCATGAAAGTTCTGGCAAATTAAAAGATTTTTAAGTTAAAGATTTTTAAATTAAAAAATAATCATAGACATTGAATTTTTAATTTTGTTTTATTTACTACTAGCCGTAACCCGTCAAAAATTACATCAAAAATACAAGTTAGGATGGTTACTTTATAAAAAAGATGACATTTTTAATGTGTTGTTTTCCTCGTGCAATTAATTCCGTACATAATTTATTCCTTGTGAAAATTTTGGTAAGTTATTTTATTTTTAGTAACGATGTAGATGATGATCGGAATAAGAAGCGGATTTAAGCAATAATACATAAATATATGGATTTCTGGTACAACATAACATCGATATAAATGGAAGTGAAGCCTGAGGTTCGGAGAGGAGGAATGAGAGTAGAAAGTACAGCGAAGGATAAACAAAAAACAATGTAAAGCTGATCTGAAGCACGGTGAATAGAATTAAAAAAGGATCGCTGTGGTGGTTAAGACATATTGAACGAATGAATGAGGAAATAATGGTAAGATATATTAATGTGGACGAGGCGAGAGTTGTATCAGGACAGAAGTGTGTGGTGGAGTTCTAACCCCTCTGCCTGCTACTGCGAATAGTGAGTAAGTAAATATAAATCAATGGTTATGTATGTTTCTTCCAAACACTATAACATCTTCTACGGTATGGAGTCGAGCTTTACATCCCTTATTTTTGTGTGTAGAGCAGGACCACTGGAGTTTTTGTCCGTGGGCTTTTTCCTTATAAAACTTGTATTTACCTATTTTTATTAAACGTTTTTGCTTTTGGGACATCACAAATTCAACTGTAAAAAAATGTCATTATATTATTATAAATGGTAATTAATAATATATGACAAGAATACTTTAAGTACTATATATATACAATATTATTAAAGGATGTGTAAAATTGATTTTACGAAATGATGATTCATTTATCGAAGGGATGTCAGTTTCACCACAACTATATCGCAAACATTAGTGTAAAATGTAAAATACTAGTGTAAAATTAAATAATAAATTCAACTTAGTCCAATTACATAGTTATATTTGGTGTAATCATTTTTTAGGAAAATAACAAACACAAAATAAACTTTAAACGTATCAATTTGACGACATATCTGTTCGACCAGTCATCTCGAAGATGGGGTCTCGAAGAGCCTCGCTCCAGGAGACAGAAAATAGTCCCATTTTAACAAACGCGTATGAAAATAGTTAGAATATAAATGGAACACAGATTCCATATGCCTACGTATTTATATTTAAACAAAAATATATGTATAGACTTTTTTGTAACGTATTGTTTTATCTCAATACGAGGATACAATGAATTTAATCAACCAATTTCGTAGCTTTATCATCATATTCATTTGTATTTCGCATCTAAGTCAATCTCTTGATTTTCATTTAATACTTTGAATAATCCAATTATAAAAAAATCGTTGTCGGTCCGTCCGTCCATTTATCCGTCCTTCGGTCTATCCGTCATAACGTCATTTTTTTTTTCGTCCGTAACTTCTTTGTAGTATAATTTTTTATCTTATTAATGAATTAATTATAAATGTCTAGTTTAAAATTGTTTGAAATATACGCCTATTATTATAAATGTGTAGGAAGAAGAAATCAAGGTCAAGATTTTTTAATATATTTTTTTGTGTATTGTGTGATTGAATAAAAATTGTGCTAATACATATTCAAAATAAATTTACTGTTAAAATTATTCAAATATAGATTTCTGACTCATTTCAATATGAGCAGGAATATTGTTCAACAAGCAATAACTAGGCAACTTTAACGAATTTTTTGTAGCAGTAACAAGGTAACTGATTGTTGTACTATTGATGTTTGGCAAGTTTAATCTTTTTAATACAAAAATAAATAAATAATGAATAAAAAAGTCAGTGTCGTGAGACATAATTTATTTTGTGATAAAAATCGTTAGTGAAGGAATTTTATGATACATTTAAAGAAAATAATTTGTAACATCAAAATAATTAAAGTAAATTTCATGAATAATAAATAGTATGAGATATCCCAATGACATTCCAAAATAAACTGTTTTTGATGAAATATGATTTTGAAGTTGAATTTCCGAAACTCGCCATGAAAAGTCATTAACATAAGCCTAGTCATATATACTCGTTTTTCTTCTAATTCACTCTACCCCAATCATTTGGGGTCAGCGGTTATGGGGAATCTGCCATAGGTTGGTTATTGAGGCTGAGATGGGCCGTTCTAAATCTGTCAGTGGTTATGGGTATTTCTCATATATACTATTGTTTCGCCTACAGTATGAATGCGCGCTATACACCCTTTAGACCTATGTGTGGAACAAGCCCAATGTTCTTTCCCGCGTAGGGATGTTCGCTTGAAAAAAGTGTAATCACCTAGTTTTATTAAACGGTTTTTCCTTTGAGACATCACAAATATTGCTGCAAATCAAATTTAAGAATAATTTTAAAAATTATCACTTTATACATTAATATATGTAAAAACATGTTATTTAAGTATATATTATTTAAAACGCATTCAGATAAAGATGCACATAAAAAAAACTTATCAATCGAAATAGTTAACACCAGAACTCTAATCCGGAACTTTATATGGCCGACAGAGAGTTTAAACCGAACAAGTTATCATTATATACATAGATACATAGATTCGTGTGTTTAATGTAGTTTATTATTATAATGTCTAAATGCCATTAATTATAATTAACAAAAAAATTTACCATGAGACTAAGATATTGGTATTTAGAGAAAAACAATAATTATGTGATTTATACATCTATTTTATTATTTAAGCAACACATATACATATATATCAATATTAAAAATAGACATATCTAAAATTCAATACAATAACATTATTTAAATACTAAAATACTATAATTCGTCAAGCTATTTACAATATTTATGAGTCACGAAACTGTGTTGCTCACACAGTAATAATCAAAGAGTACATATAGAGATAGGCAAAAATATTCCTATAAAACTTAAATACCAATGTAAATATAGATTTAATGCACGTTACAGATTATAGATGCACGAAAATCGTGAATCGTCAAACATTCAAATAATTTCCATTTGTTTCACACCATACCGTTAAAAAATGTAAACATTTCTATAAAAGCCTTCATTTAAAAATATACATAAAAAGTCTCTATAGAAATTTTTATCGTCGTTTGTGAACGTATTTTTAATTATTTTACTATACTAGTAGGTTCATGTAATAGAGCTATAAAAGATGTAATATAATACTCTTGAAACGCAGGTAGCCACCACATAACATATATACACGCTATGTGTTTAGCCAAGATACAAACCGCTCTGGTAGGCTTGGCGTGGCCTTTGGCTATGAATGGCAGGCCGCGCGTGTCGCATCAACGCCAGAATGATAAATCTTATGATTACATAGATTACATATTTGATATCATTTTATGAATGTTGTGATGGAGTATTTCATGAGTTTAATTGAAAAGTTAATTAATTAAGCTAGGTTTTGCTTTGTATGTTGAGTTTGGTTTTTGCTAGACTTTTTTTGAAAATAAAAAAATTATAATTTTCAACATTGAAAAATAGGTTTTATGGAAAACAACCATGGTCCCACAACAACCAGCGCTGGCCGAGATGCGATCAATACCGATAAATTTATGGGATTTGGGAATGCGGAAGAATCTCTCGTGTAGTTAATTATATTTCTTGTCCTTCCATATATCCATCGTTGTTTTGATTCCACTGTTGGATACAAGCGATGAACCTGACTCCTTTACCATAGACCTCGGTTAAGTTAAGCAGACTGTGAATATACTTTACAAAACACTAAAATTAATAATGTATATCACTGAAAATGTTGACAAACGAAATGTAAAAGTATAAAATTCCGACTCACTGTGTACGCTTAAATAAATTAAATAAGAATACCTGATAAAAAATAACTAAAAAATAAAAATGATAAAATTGAAATCAAAATACATGAAAATATGCAACGACAGCTCAGATCCTATCATTGAATTGCCAGTACAATGTTGACTGAGGAATACAGAATAGTTTAAAATGTGTTAATAACATAGTATTTACAATATACACAACAACAAAAAATCCACAGACGGCAAAGATGGCAAATTTAAAAAAAAATCAATAGATGGATAATGGTAGCACAGTGATTATAATTTTTTTTTTAAAGTTGGATAAAAACCATACATACAACATCCAAAAATTTGAAGATGTATGGGCGGCTGGAATCGATGAACGTTACATTGAGTAAAATATTCACTTAAGCCAGTCTCAAATACAGGTCAACACCCAAGCCAGTACATACGTAGCTTGAGATTAGACATTTATAATTTAACTTAATTAATAAAGTACTCGTATTTTGATAAAATTATAGCATAAAGTGTTGTTATCCTACAGCGTACTGCTAATTTCATTCACAGCGGCTTATAATGTGACCATCAATGTAACCTTATAAAACATTAAAAAAAACCGTGACGGATCTATCGAGATACAATATGTGAATAGTGATTATGGACGTTGTCCAGTGAAACAATAGTTTCCCCGATGGTAATGATCCTGGCTCGGCACCCTTTCGCCCTGTTGGTAGAACAGGACCACTGGATTTTTCCGGCAATTGTTTCACGATATTTGTAAAAAGTGTAGTTGTCAATAAGTATCAATCGTTTCCCTTTTTTGGATGTGGTAAAAATAGCTGTAAAATAAATTTAAGGTTAAATGTAATATTTCAGAGACATTCACAAAAAGCCGCCGAAAACAATAAATATGAAAAAAAATCTCTTTTATAGCCTCTAGAAAACGTAAATTTTTCATAAATAACAGGCATTTGAAAATTACAAAATAATGTCACCGTTACCACTGATACTTTCAGAATTTATAGATGATACTCGAATAAAAATCCACCACAAGCGGCCAGAAATCCTCTGTTTCTTTTTTGTTAGATTATCAAAGATACGATAATAATGTTAACAATTTTTTTTCACACACGTAAAGAATGTCTATGAAGTTAATTTTTTACGTCTCAAATAGTTATAACATAAGTAAATAAATGCCTGACATTTATTTATACAAATTTTTCACTTGTAATAAAATTCAAGAAAATTTTAATATGTTTTATAATTTGTAAGAACTTAGAAACCAATACAGCTAATTGATTATATTTTACATAGCACAATCGTATATACATACATACGTATAAAATACACATCTTCACTTTAAAATAATCTTGTCATTAAAATAATAAGCCATAATTTATTACTTTTTTGTAATAATAAATAAATAATAATAATCATACTAGTAATAAGTATAATTTAAAAAGTATTTCAGACCCAAATTGAAAAAAAAATCTTACATGAAAATCTTAAATTATAAAAATAAAACTGTAAACCAAATCTGTACTAAAAATTTATTTAGAATACCGCACTGCAAACCTTTAAAAAATCAAAATAATAATATTGATTATAAAATCAAAAAATATTTAAGTAAATAATAAATTAATGATATAAGTACCTACCCAAATAACAAAAAATGTAGAAAATATATGTAAAATAAACTATTTTATTAAGTGAATATTTTTTTAAAATTATTTATTTAAGCATAAAGAGTGAGTACTGAATTATGAATTATATTTTATATATTTATTCATATTTTAAAATTTTAAGTGATTTTCATTATTGTTTTGAGTATTATTATGTAAAAGATATTCATCTTATTCATCTTTTCCTTAGCTAGACCGAGGTCTGCGGTAAAGCAGTCGGATTCATTCGTTGTATCTTACAGTATAAATATTTTAATTTTAAGCGAGTATGAGTAAAGAATATTGTTTCTAGAACATAAGAAAAATATTCTGAAAAACAAGGTGGTAGTGTGATTTGGTGATGACAAAATGCAAGAGATGGCGAATGATAACACCAAATCAAGATGAATAACAATTTTGACTCATTAACATTTAGCAAGAATGCATATTTATCTCTATAAACATTTTTCTTTAACATTTTAGTAACCCATAGGTTTGCATGAAGATATTTCAACTAACTACAATGAAATTAATAGGTTTATATTTTATTTTGGCGATATAGATTAGTGGTTATGAATATTGTTGGATGAAACTATAGTTTCGCAGATCGTATATAGATTGGCTTTGCAGCCTTTGGACTTGTTTGTAGAACAAGCCCACTGGATTTTCCCCCCGATGGTTTCACGAAACTTGTAAAATGTGTAGTTGTTGATTCGGATCAATCTTTTTCCCTTTTGTGAGATGATGAATGAAGCTGTAAAAAAATGGTACATTTAATAAGAATCCACAAATATTGAATATGTTTTTAGTTCTATATAACGTGAAAATGATTCTTGGGAGATTCAAATAAATTGTTCAGGGAAGATTCGCGCGTTACACGTATACACAATAAAAAAAAAATTTAAAAAATTATAAAAAAATGAAAACATTTAAATATCAGATCAATTTGTTAGATCAGATCAGAATTTAAAAACTATAAAATCTTCACTCGCAACTATTTAACATCAGGAGTTTTACAGGACACAATTTTTAAATTATTACACTACGCGCCACATTTTGTTGATAACAGTGAATGAAAAAAAAAAGTGAAAAAAAAATGAAAAATTATTTATTTTGTTTATCATAATCTAGATTATTGGGAAAGTTAGGACGCTTCAGAACATGCTGCTTTCTGATAATTGTGAGCTGACTCAGCTGGGAGAGCAGTCTACCGATAATAGAATAGTTATGGGTTCAAATATCAGTAGCAGCTCTGAAGAATACGAAAAAAGACTTGCCTAGTGCATTTTTTCAATGATGTATCTAATTTAAGTTTTCTAAATATTTTAATATAAAGTATTTAATTATGAAAGTAA
Organism: Agrypnia vestita; assembly: GCA_016648135.1. Lineage (NCBI taxonomy): Eukaryota > Metazoa > Arthropoda > Insecta > Trichoptera > Phryganeidae > Agrypnia > Agrypnia vestita. The sequence continues at coordinate 28,180 of JADDOH010005778.1, read as the reverse complement.
GATAACTACCTGTTTCCGAATGAGACAGTCAAATGATTCGTATTTCAGTTTCAGTACCGATAAATCGGCATTTATTGATCACATGATTATTACATGCCTAATACATATACATCGCTAAATGAACACAAGCATAAGACAGCATTTAGGCAGCTATTTTTTTTTAACATTCAATTCAATATTCAACCAATTAACATTTAAAAGTGAGAATAGTAAATGTTATTTATAATTAATTATGTAAGTAAAAAGCAAAGAAAAAATAAAAAAAGGAAAAAAATTAAAAAGTGGTAGCTAGAAAAAAAAGATTAATAAATATGTGAAAATATATATGTAACCATATAAGGCACCAAAAAATCGTAATAAATAAAATGAAAAAAAGTGTAAATTTAATGGAATAGATAAAAAATGTAGATAATATTAGATAGATAACAATTTTAAACCTCTTCTATGCAAGCAATATAACAGAAAAAACGAGTATCGTTTTAATTTTTTATTAGTATAAATTTTACAAAATTAGTTTTAAAAAAAACGTACTTTCATCATTTTCAAGTTATTTATTGTGGTGAGTCACCAGAAAGTAGGTAAATAATAATAGAAAATGTTATATGAAAAATTTAATGATTGTGTTTGTTTTTCACAAAGATAATGATTTTACCAAACGTTTGAAGTACTGCTCGGCATCCTTTATTCTTGTGGGTGGAACAATTCCAGCGAATTTTACCCGAAGGATATGTCTGTGCCTTACAGAACTTGTAGTCGTTATATTTCACCAGAGCGTGATGTTTCCTGGACAGAATAAATTCAGCTGAAAATACAATGTCATCAAGTAAGTGTAGATAGTAGTGAACGAAATACAATACCACCACGAATTATATCATACCACTCCTGTACGTAATATGTTTTCACATTTCGAAAAAGTATTCGTAAATCAAGCTAAATAAATGAAATAAAAATACAAACTACCTGACGGAGAACCGAACCATGACTTACGCGCGATATACTAGAGCGCGAACCGCTATACTGCCGAGGAATTTAACGACACAAATTTAGTATATCGTAAATATAAAATGTATAAAATTTTCCACGAATATATTTCAAACAGAAATCAGGTACATATGACAATTTAAAACACCAGTGGATTTGGCAAGTAGGAAATATGGATACGAAGGCTTAGTAGGCGATAATTACTATACTTTTCGATATTTCAAAGGTTTTGGTGGCACCGGTACCGGTAAACGTGAAAATATAATATAAAAAAAATATGATATGTGGAGTATAAAAGCAAAGGCAGCAATATCCAAAAAATTTAAAAAATGTTTTTATTGCAGTCACCGAGGATTACTAATTTAAAATGGACTGAAATCTAGGTTTTATGTATCTATCTATCCCTTCTAAAATCATGTTTCTTATAAATTTATAGGCTATGTACTTCCTAGAAAATCTTGAATTCAGTACATTATAAATTAGTAATTGACAATGACTGCATTTAATTTTCTTTGGATATTGCAACCTTTGCTTTTATTCCCCACATCTGAGGTATGTAAAAAGTGTTAAGAAATATTCTAAGGCAGAATTTTATTGGGGAAACTACTAAATAAACACACTTTTTGTTGAGTAGCACTTTTAGTGGCTGAAGAATGGGAGAGGCTTTCATAAATTGTATCGAGGAACAGAGTTGCATTGAGCTAACAACATTGCAAATAGTTTAGTGAAAAAATGTATACTTTTTACATATAAAATATTAACACACGATTCTAACATGTCCTCTTCTATCACTTCTAAGGCCATTCAATGACAAGTTTTTATGATTAAACCTTTCGATACCATTTCACTAAAAAAAGTTATGTTTATTAAGTCCGTTCATTCAAATATTCTCATCTCAACAGATCCTTACTTGCACTCTTCGTTGTCTTTGCCACTTCCCACTTTAAATGGGTTCGGCTCTTAATCATTCTGCGCCAAGACATCATGGGTTTTATGGACCCCGTGTTCACGATCCCTTCTAGTCGTGTGTCCGTACTACCTTAGGAGACTTTCCTCGTCTTAACCCCGCCCGACTATCAAAGCATTTTCACTTCTGCTAGATGTAGCTTCTGGAGGTGCTTTAATTACTTTCCTTGCCTGCACTAATTTATACATTTCGTAGTTCATGATGTAGATTTTTTACTCAAAACAATCAAAAATCGGACAAATATATATCGAAAAATTTACCAAAAAAAAACATTAAACACAATTTGAAAGCACTTTAATTTCAACATTTTTTATGGTTATGAATATTATTCAAAGACAGTATGGTTTTATTGATGGTACTAATGTTGGCTTTGCAGCCTTTCATCCTGTGCGTAGAACACACCCAGTGTGATTTCCCAGTTCGCGTTTGGCGAAATTTGAAAAATGTATAGTTGCCAATCTTAATCATAAGTTTTCCTTTTTGTGACGTGATGAACTCGGCTAGAAAGTTAATGTTAAAATATTATAATCACATTTCAAGTAATTAACTCGCGAAATAAATTATTGAAACAAGTTTATCTTAAAATACTGGTCAAAATAGAAACGCATAGCATATCTACTTTATTTTCCCCATACCCCAGGGACCAAAATTTTCAACTATATCCTAGATAAATAAAAAGAATAATTATGAGAAACAAATTTTGGATGTTAAGAATAAATTCAAGTTTATTAAGAATAATACATAACAATATATTACAAAAACAATAAATTATTTTAGGAATTTATTTCTTAATTCTTGATGCGAATTTGATTATAATATCGAAACGATATAAATTGCCTAATCTCCTAAATTGCTGTATTGAAAATTCAATTTAATTAATTTAAAACATGTTTAACCTACATACAATAAAAAATTATGCAAGGTACATAGTTAAATATATTCGAGTACGTAGATAATATTACAAAAGTACATCATCATCTAGACGGCAGGACGTATTAAAAAAATACACTTTACAAGCAATTCTAGGCATCTTAAATTTACTGGGATATTCCACTACCTTCTGGCAGACGTTTTGGATCCCATTGCAAGGTTATTGCATTATCATGATGTCTTGTAATGATGGAACTTGCATTGGGATCTGCAATGTCTGCCAGAAAGGTCGTAGAACCACAGCCGAATATCCCAGAAAACTCAAATCATGAACGGCCATGAAAACCTAAGAACTTTTTCAATTCTACGCATTTCAAAATAAAACTAAAACTGCATTCATAAATAATTTATTATAAAAACGATGAATCTACAATTTTGATCATGATTTGATCAAACGATGAATCTACAATAATCATAAATAATTATTGTTCTGTTTAATCTCTTTGCAGATTAATATTTTTATTACGGAAAAATCCGTATGTCTATAAATTATTAACAATAAAGAAATAATTTTGAGTTGTTAATTTAAGAAAACTAACAAATATTGTATAACCACTGTTTTTAAACGTCTACCGGTTTCGATACTGTACTGTATCTTCATCAGGACAGACGCACAATAACTCCCGTAGATTAAATGTGCAAATGATATGTGGGGGTGTGGCATCTTTTGGGGTGGAGTTTGACAATAAGACATTGAAAGAGGAAATATATAAAATAATAGATTTCTTCTTCAAATGTAGCAAATTTATTTTGTGGTAACATAATTATAATTAATATAAATTAACTTTGTTTAAACCACTTATTTATTGAAAAAAATCAACATGCTTCAAAGCCAATGGCTTCTTCATCAGGAAAACAAAAATAATATTTAAAAATCGAAGTATAGATCAAAATATTAAAAAGTTATATATGGAAAATAATAATATAAAGTACCTAATTAATATGAAAATAAATTTAAAAGATAACTATTTGCAAAAAGGACCTGATTAATTATAATATTCAATTTACTATTTACACTCTTTCTTATTTCCAAAATTTCTAATTTATCAAATTGTGATTCTGTATAATTTGTATGTAAAATTTGTAAACCCTTATTAATATCAAAAGAATGACCCGTAGCCAAAAGGTGGTTAGCAAATTCAGAATAATTATTACTATTTAAACACCTTAAGTGTTCTTTAATTCTAATTTCAAAATTTCTACACGTTTTTCCTATATAAAAATAATCACAATCATTACAAATTAATTTATAAACACCCGATTTTTAAACATTATTTTTGTTTTCCTGATGAAGAAGCCATTGGCTTTGAAACATGTTGATTTTTTTCAATAAATAAGTGGTTTAAACAAAGTTAATTTATATTAATTAAAATAATAGATTATTCATTAAATTTAAATGATTGTTAGTTATTATATATAAGAACATATTCTTATTGTGAAGTTGCAATTTTTTTCAGAACGAAGTTCTGTGATATTTAAAACCAAATTAATTAATCAATTAGAAAGACATACAGAAAAATTAAATCCACGAAAAAAAATTTGGCTGCTATCGGGATTCGAACCACGGATCTCCTCTTTTCCGGGGCAGGCGCGTTATACAATTACGCTATAGCGGCCTTGTATATTTCCGTGAATATATCGAGCTTATCTGTAAGTCTCATTTATTAATTGATTAACATTTATTATCCATTTTTAGAGCAATCCACTTTTTCAGATACGGGAGGCACAAATTACTTTGCGTTCCTACCGCGAGAGAACTTTTCTGTATGTCTTTTTAATTGATTAATTAATTTGGTTGTTAATCATATAAGATTTGTATAATTGATTGTACGTGTAAGTAAAATTTCGACACCGTTTTCTTTTATAAAAGTGCGACCCGTCCCCAATAGATGTAGTTTATATAAAGTTTGTTAGTTTTTCAAATTAATAATTATGTCCATCCCCAAAGTTAACGCTATAAATATCGAAAATATTTACAAGTTGGTTTAATTAATGATTGTGAATATTGCTTATTGATACAATCAGGTCGTCTACTGTAGACAGGCGAGCCGTACATCCGAACTTCTTGTGCGTGGAGCACGCCCAGCGCACTTTTCCCGTGCGGGTTTCGCTGAACTTGTAGAAATTGTACCGATTACCGATCCGAATGCAAGTGTTCCCTCTTGCCGATGTCTTGAACTCCGCTGGAATAATGAACATAATTAATTGACGACTGCGGTTATGGGTTAATTGACACAATATATTAAATAGTTTTTACTGTAAACAGGCGAGCCAGACTGTCGTGATTTTTATGTATGATTTAAAAATCAATGACACGGTTCAACACTTTTTTACTAGTCAAGAACGTTAAAAAATTAGCTTATTAAATACGGTTTAGCAAAACCGCCATGACTAACTATCAGAGTACTACGTCAAACATAAAAAAGTTTTTTTTTCTAATAAATATTACGTAAATATTATATTGCTATTTTTGTTCAGCTTTCATGTAAAATATTGTAAACCAGCTGTACACTCGTAAAAAATCACGGAACATGGAATGGTTCGCGTCTTTGCTATGTCCTCGTATATACAGTATATTAACAAATTATGAAATAAAACACTGAACTTTGTTTTTTATGTATTTTTGAAGTGTATTTTTGAAGGTTCACAGAGAGGCGGTGGTAGCAATGTCGTGGAACATGAAATGGTTGGCGTCGTTGCTAAGCCCTCGTATATAAAGTATATTTTTGACGGTCCACTGAGAGGCGGTGGTAGCAATATCGCTAGGGTGCCGCGCTGGCATTTGTGCATCCAAGGTTCGCGCCCTACTTCCAAAGTAGCTGTGTAATTTCTTTTTTTCCGTGCATTTGAACGAAATTACGGACGTTTCAGAAAGTTACAAACAGACAGACAGACAACGAAAATATTATGTTTGTTTTAACAAATTAAAAAACCTTCATTGGTCAAATAGTTCAAATACGAAATCATCAGAGCTAGATAAGTAGAGCTAGTAGCGATATGCAAATCTTTATAACCCTGATATAACTACCCAAGATTGCTGTTCAAAAACTATACAAAGATGCTTTCAATAATTCTTGAAACAACTGTTAGAGGGATTTGGTTCTTCAAAAATTGTAGCCAATAATAATGGCGAGGCTGTTTTATTTTTGGAACGTTTAAAAATCTTATAACATTTTTTCACTTAATAACAGCTTTTATTGAAAAAGGATACGTACCATATGATAATAATTAAATAATGCAAAACAATATAATGACTCATTCAGGAAAAATATGTTGATATTTTTGGAGTGATACAAAACCAAAACTGTTCAAACATTTTCTTTGCTTTGCTTCTCTGGCTGACATTACATTCATTTTTAATTCAGTGTGGTTGATTAATGAAATAAAAAAAATGTTTTTAGTCATAACACATTTTATTTTGAATTTCCAATTTTTAAAACACAGATCTGTGATATTCAGAACAAATTAAATTAATCAATTATAAAATTTTACAGAAAAAATATTCTAACATCACCTATCGTGTATTACTCGAAGGTTTTGGAATTCCTTTCAATGCAAAGTTGATATTTGAAAATGGATTAATAGATTAATCGTTTATAATACAGGGTGCGGGAAAACAGACAGTGCAGTTTTGAAAAGCTTTAAAAAAAAACGGCACAACTTACAGAAATTAGATTAATTTTATTTTATTTGGTACATCATGCCGTTTTACGCATCAAGTCTTGAAGATGACATCAGAAAGATGATGGCCCCCAGCAGCGATACATTGATGAAGGCGATTTCTGAAGTTTTCGGCTGCATTTTGGCACATCTCGATGGGCATAGCGGCGATTTCCTCTCGAATTCGATCCTTAGGTTCTTTCAAGGCCGATGTTTAAATTTTTTTTCCTTCAGATAGCTCCACAGGAAAAAGTCGCAAATGCTTAAATCAGCTGAGCGCGCGAGCCATCCCGCGTCACCCCTCAGAGAGACGAGGCACGCAGGGAACATCTGTTGCTGTTTTGTCATCGAAACTCGAGCAGTATGGGCCGTAAGCACCGTCCTGTTGAAACCAGATATCTCCCAGATCTGTTTTCTCCATTAGTTCTTCCAATTGAGGTTAAAAAAAATTTCCAACATGGAAACATAACGTTGAGCGTTGACAGTCATGGTTCGTCCATTCTCCTCGAAAAAACACGGCCCAATCACCCCAAATTTGGAAATCGCACACCACACAGTCACTTTTGGGGAGTGAAGAGTCTCTCGTGAAGTTGCCTTGGGTTATTTTTAGCCCAGTCCAGAAAATTTTGTTTATTCACCGCTCCACAGAGATGAAAGCATTCGGTTCATGGGAGCAATTCATGCGGTTTTCATAGTCGGGAGGTTTCAACTCTTGGACAATCATAATCTTGTGGAATGGAATGATAAGTCTCAATGCAAAGTTCTCTTTAGTGAGCGGTCAGCAATGCCCAAAACAATTGCATGTTTCCGGGCAGAGCGCTGAAGCGACAGTTCAATAGCTTCGCTCACTCTCGTTAAATTTTCGGGTGTTTTTACGGTTTTGGGTCTAAGGTCTTAGTGCGGCACCAGTTCCTTCTGAAGTATGCACCCAAGTCACGATTAAATTACGGCGAGGGACGGTATCACGACGCGCAAGATTGAAGTGTAGCCGAAAGGCCCGCTGGGCGGCTATGACAGAACTGCCATTTTCAAGAAACGTGCGGACGCAAGCCCCGGTGTTGTCCGGACCAAACCATGGCAACGACTGAAAACGGCAAGACCCAAGACCCTCCCGATACAATGAGACCACTCCCAGGTTCCTATCCTCACCACACGGGATGTACCGGCCTTTCAAAACTGCACTGTCTGTTTTGCCAAACCCGGTACAAGACTTAATATGAAATTCACAAATTTTTCGTAATCACAGTTGGTCACTGTGGCGAAATTGGTATCACTGATCCCCAGAGAGAAAGATCTCAGAAGAAAGACATTTTTTAATACATTTTTTCTTTGGTTGATTTTATTTGTTCTGGAATAATAAAAGATAACCTAACAACTAAAAATGAAATATGAAAACAACGTCAATAAAAGTTAAAACACTTTAATAGTCATAAAAAGGTTAGGTATTATATTATTCAATGATTGTGGATGTTTTTTACGGAAAGAAAAGTGTCTTCGTGCGTGAACACAACAGCCTTGCACCCTTTGCTGAGGTGCGTGGAGCATACCCAGCGGACTTTTCCTTTTCCGGATGTACTGAAATAGCAAAACGTGTGGTTGTCCAACCATACCATTTTTTTTCCTTTTCTTGATCTCACATATTTTACTGAAATTTTTTTTAAATATTGAATAACACATTATTTTGTAATTTAAATAATAAGATGATGTTTTTTTTTAATGTCACACATATTTTAAATCAAAAAATATCTTGACTATTTCAATCTCAATAAACTTTCCTCCGTTATAATAAAAAAAAATGTGATGCGTTGATAAACGCTTGATGTAAGCATTTGTGAGAGGATAGGTAACCGTATTATATTGTAACATATTTACTATGTACCCAGCAATATTCTGTCTTCAAATTGCGTTACTCTATTTTGATGTAACTTATTTATTTTGTACCTACGTTGTCTCTTTAAATTGTGATGATCCTATTTTATTGTACTTCACACATGTTTAAATACAGAGTGAAAATTCTGTACCTATGTTGTGCCTTCAAATTGTGTTGACTATATGATATTGTAAATCATATATTCTGTACCTAAGTTGTATTATAATTATAATGCTCTATAAAATATAATTTATGCAGATACTTGTACAATGGAAAGTCAATATACCATACTCACTCAATTAAAAAGCATGTTAGATCATAAGTTACGAAAAATTACAACGTGATCTAAATCTAAATCTTTTGGTATCAAACCAGGATTGTGGATTTTCACTTACTCTAAACTTTGTAATATATATTCTTTGAGTTAGTTTTGTCACTAGTAGAGTTTCTAGAGGAGCAGCCATTTTCATAATCATGTGTAATTAATATCTAACCCAAATACACAATTTTGTCAACCTATTCGAATATGGCAGCCGATCGCGTAGAGGGGCGTATTTTTAATATAACAGGGTTGTGGAGTTAGAGGGGTTGTTCAGTGTTATTTTAAGGAAATCAGCCAATACGGACTCTTTAAACATTATATTCTAGTTAATCAATCGATAATGATTTTCCATGGGTATTTTAGAAAGTATTGATTGGTTGAACTTCAGCAGACCGGGGCGAGAGCGAATCATCAATATCAGATTTATATCCAATTGAAAAAAATATTTAAAATAAATTCAAAATCTGACGCTGCTCTTGCTTCAAAAAATTTGATTCACATTTTAGGCAAGACAATCACAATCTACCAAAATTTACTAAAGTATTATTGACTAGCTCTATTATTCGCTGTACATTACGTAAAAACATTATATTTTATGTGAAGTTTCGCGAAAGCTTTAGATTTGTCAAGGTAATCTATTAATTATTACAAGGACTGCGAGGCGGCGGCGGCGGTAAACTATATATTAAATCTCATAGATAATTGCTGTTAACTTTTTAAATACCAGAATTTAAACCTATTTATAATATTTAAATAATAAAATAAGAAAAACCTACTATTAATCAAAAAATGTATGTAGTAAAATTCACGGCAACTTGATAAATGAAGTACATATCTACATATGCATGAATTTCTACATGTAAAAAGACTTAATGTTACACGAGAAAAAAAGCCGCGTACAAAAGAATAAATAAATTATTAAAATAATGGGAACAGAATAAATAATTCTAATACTATTCATCTAAAGCTTTTTATTGTATACGTACTTGTGATGATAGCGACATGTGTAAAGTCAATTTAAATAAATAATCATTATTTCTAGGCACCGCTTCAGGCGGCTGAATTTCAAATATACCACGTATAAGTAAATTACAAAACTCAGGAGGTAGATAAGATGGAAAGTGGGCGCTGTGGCGCTTCGGCAAATTAAAGCGATATTCCCGAATCGGAAGCGTTTTTCGGGAATAGGAGTACATTTAAACAGGTATATATATATTTATATTAAAAATTATTAGAATCAATCACATAATGTTATAGCAAACAAATAAAAGACACGACGGTGGCCCCGTTGACCAGGAGTAATTATAGTTAATTTATAGTTATACAATTATTTATATTTAAGTCTCAAAAACATGACATACTGAAGGGATATGGTTGTGACCATTTCTGGCACGGAGTATGGCTCCGTCGACTGTGACTAGGGTAGCATTGCATCCCCTGTTCATATGCGTGGAACACCGCCACGCTGTTTTGCTGCCCTTCGCGTAATGGCGGCCGAATGTGTACCCGGCATACTGAATTAAAATGGTGCCTTTTTGTGAACGAACATACAGCGCTGAAAGTAAATTGAAAAAATATTTGTTAGTGTACGATATATTTTTGACAATTATATTATACTCCAAGTACCTACCTTAGTTAATCCAACCGTAGTTTAAAAATATTTTTTTACTTACGTCAAATGTTTTGTTAAATATAAACAAGATTTCATTCAGTACATCAGGTTTAATTGTAGGGGAAGTACGGATAAAATGACATAGTGTTTTTGTTTTGATCCATATATTTTTAATTATAAAAGTAAGAACAGTAGTATTTTTGGTTAAACATCCTTGGTTTATTATCTAAATAAGACATAGGCTGCAAGAAAAAAAACATTAAAAAATTATAAATGATATATGAGAGATCAACCAAAAACCATTTTGTTCGTAAAACGACATATGAATCACGGACATAATGACATACAATATAGGTATTGACAGCGTTCACAAATCTTTGTCTTCTTGGGCATGTTAGCGCAGGACGCATGAGCCCAACGAGAACAGGTCATGCATCGTAACCAGCTCTCCCCAGGATTCGAGCGCGAAAAAAGGTATTTGCAATAAATGCATGGCCAATCTTCATACACCTGCATATCAGCTACAAAGTCTTCGTCATTCTTGTCCTCATTAAAAATAACCTTTACAACCACTTTTTTTTTCACGGAGATTTTTAATTGCATTTTTTGTCTTTACTTTCTCCATATTAGGGGTAGAAGTGAAAATTAAGTGTGCTTGGCGACTTCTTGTGTTTTGTAATGTCCTGACCACTTACAAATGCACCCTGTGGAGCCAGATAATAAACTTCTCCTGGAAAAGTAACGAATCTTTTGAAGAACCAGGGTTTGCGTAGTGAGCTTCAATACTATCATTATTCGAAACATCAACTTTTATGTATTTACTTTGTGAAGTGATTTTTCGTTTATAATTTATATTTCAGGTGAAAGTTAACTAACTAACTAACTTAACATCACGCTGTTTCGCCGTGGGGGTAGGCAGAGAGGATGAGCGCCATACTATTCTGTCCTGACATACAACTTTCGCTTCATCTACATTCATACATTTTCGCGTGCAAGCTCGACAGTTGTTGAGGCTTTTAACAGGACTATCTTCCAGTATCTGGTTAATCTGGTCATGCTACGTCTTCCGTGGTCGCCCTCTCTTTCTGGCGTCGTCAACACTTGTATTATATATCTTTCTTACCATTATTTCCTCATTCATTCGCTCAACATGCCCAAACCACCTGAGCGACCCTATTTTTATTCTATGTATTATGCCACGATCAGTTTTACATTCATTCCTAATATCTTCATTCTTTACTCTATCATACATGGATTTGCCACACATACGTCTAAGGGATCTCATCTCCACTGCATTACTTACTTACTTTCGTTCCTCTTCTGCCAGCTCCAGGCTTCACTTCCATACATTAGTGTCGGTACGAGAACTCCATTATGTACCGCAAAGTTCCGTGAAATTTGAAGGAAATTATTAAAAAGAATGAGAACAAAAAGCAATAATAGTAATACTGTTCATCTAAGGACTTGTATTAAGGACTGAAGGGTTGTGATTGTGTCCATTTCTGGCACGCATTATGGCTCCGTCGACAGTGATTAGGGTAGCATTGCATCCCCTGTTCGTGTGGGTGGAACAACGCCACGTCGTTTTGCTGCCCTTTACGTAATGGCGGCCGAAAGTGTATCCTGCATGCTGAATTAAAATGGTGCCCTTCTGTGAACGGACGTACAGCGCTGAAAGTAAATTGAAAAAAATATTTATTAGTACGCGACATATTTTTTGACGATATTACCTATACTCGTAAGTATAATATCGTCGAAAATCATCAACACCTCTTACACTCTCTCATTAATTATAATAAAAGCCTCTGATATAACTTTCTCGTTAAGTATGAACTATTTATGGCAAGTATTTCTTTCGGATGTATGTATATAAGATTCTCTGTGTTTTGGCTTTTCTTCTATATATGTATATATGAACGTGTATGTATTTCGTACGTCCACTAGTCTTTGCGTATTTATACGCAAGGATAGAATAGATGGCTAGTGGCTCAAATTTAAGTCACTGTCTCGGGTTTGGTGAAAGTTTCTAGTCGGAAATATGATTCTAAATATCACTGGTCTGACTCGGGAGTGGGAGATAGCGTCCAGAATGTTTTTGTACTAGGCTGTCTCGAGAAACTTGCTTGACTTGTAGGTTGGTGTAAAATTTTATTATGGTCACATTGCCAAGACAATTGGTTATTCGAGTGATCAAAAATTAGAATACGAACCTATCACATTAATATAGGCAGAAAAAAGTAATTGAACTGCATGTTTTGAATAATAATTTTGATACAAGTTAGTAAAGGATATTCGGGCACACTCACCGTAGTGGATTTAGCATTGTAGATTGGGATTAAATGTGTGAACTATGAATTTAAAGATCACCGATTTCAATATAAAGTTTTATTGAAAATACAATGAAGCACATCCCTTCCCGAAAAAATAAAGAAAGAAGACTTTCGATAATCACCAGGCAATAGATAAAAATACTAGTGATGCTCAAATTAAAGTCATCAGATCACGCAATAGATAAAAATACTAGTGATGCTCAAAAGAAAGTCATCAGATCACGCTCTTCTATCAAGAGAGACTTCTTGTCAGTCCGTTCCGTATTAATGTTGCCATTTGATATGGCTGGAGATTGATACTGATCAAAAGAAATCAGTTGTGAGATTTTCTATCAGTATTAATAGGTATATAAAAGAAAATATTCGAAGTATTATATCGACTATATAAAACATGGTGATATGTCACTAGCACCATCTACCAGAGTAAATGATGACATGTTAACAATCCGCTTGTTAAAAATAAAAATAAATACCCAAAATACCAAATAAATAATACGTAATGCTTGCAATATTTACGAATGAAATTCTAGATAAAGACAGTCAATTAGACAATCTTTTACCTTTTTTGGATTACAAATTTGGATAAATTGTCAGTGATCTATGAAAATTTATATATGGCTTATAAGTTTCATATTTTTATTGCAATAAAAAATATTGTGTTATGGTTATATGTTACTCGTGAGCTTTGAAAGAATAAATAATTAAAAAGAAGAGGTTGTATTCACAACTCATTAAAACAAATCGCAGACATGTCATCATTGTGCCCTATATCTATTTAAAAGGTGGGTTGTTCGTATATTGAAAAAACTTATATGAAACATGAAAATGTAGTCACAGTGTCAAAATGTACGTGTAATAATAAATAATAGGTTCTACCGAAAAGATATAAATTTTACATGTAAATGAAAAATTCGATACATCAAATAAAAAAAACTTAATAGTTTAGTGATTATGATTATTGTTGACGGAAACTATGGTATCGTGTATTGTGTGAAGAACTGCCCGGCATCCTTTATTTACGTGCGTGGAACACCGCCATCTGTCTTTGATTCCCAAGGTCCGGTTCTTTTCCTTGCCAAAAGTATATTGTCCTACTTGTATAAGATTTGTTCCCTTTTTCGAAAGCACAAATTTGGCTGAAAATAAAGAAAACAGTCAATCCTTCTAAACAGGGGACGAGAAAATTTAATTACCAATGCCACATGTGTTAGGTACCTACCTGTACTCACCTGATATTAACTAAAACCATCTTGAAACTAAAAATATTCCTGCGGTATTGATAAGAATAATTTTATTATATCTGGTTATGTCTCTCTAGAGAAGGCATATTTTTGAAGTTCAAGTATGTTTAGATAGTCTTCAGAAAGAAAGCCCATGAGGAGCTTGTTGGTGTAGTGGTCATGACGCTCGCGTAGTTATCTGGTGGTCGGTGGTTCGACACCGTAAGTAAGTCCTATTTTCATAGCACAAGCGTTAAGCTTATTTTGAGAATAGTAACAATATTGATGCGATACGCATTCCGTATTCGCATCTCTATTAAAAAAAATAATAGATATCATCGGATGATAATGACTTATGAACCAAAAAAAGGTAGGTACAATAAATTTCATTCTCTCAACAAATGATAATATTGTAATGTAGTATACAAAACGTATTATTTTAGATAAATTAAGTTCAATTTAACTAATTTTAATTAAATTTTACAAAGTGATGCATGCGCACCCCCTGCATGGTGAAAAATATACTGGAAATAACAAAAATACCAATGCTAACATTAAACTACTGCATAAAAAGACCATGTAAAAAAGGAGTTACTTTTCTATCTTTTAAATACGATCAGTAAGTATTTTAACACTCTGCTTTCAGAAATAATTGCGTATTTTAATATAAGATTCACAAAAAACTTTTTTTTTAAATTAAGTGTAATTAATATTAACAATAAAAAAATCCTTTGTGCCATAATTTTTTAGAAGGATAGAATACATTTATAAAATAATAAGTATTACGAATAATTAAAAAAAACATATCCGTTAGTACTAATACGCGTCTTGGTAACTTAAGTGTAGAGTATAACTATTGAGTGGAAATTATATACATATATGCGTCACAACGCGTCAGTCCACAGACCGTACCGTAGTAATTTACACTCTACGTAAACTCGGACTATCTAACAAAAATATTATTTAATTTTTTTATACCAATACATAAAAAATTCTCTTCTCCACAATATAAAATTTGAAAAAAAATGTTTCTCCTTTTCTCAGAGAAAAAAATGACGTAAAAGTGGTCAAATACGCTCATTTTTTATGTAAAAGTAAACATCAAACAGCTCTCCACGTGCTTACTTTTGAGATTAATTAGTTAATTCAGTGTCACGTGCCGTAGTTACTGTAGCAACCACTGACGTACAACCACAAAGCAAACAACTAGCGCCATGTGCGGGGCGTAACACAGAACACACCGTTGAGCGGTCACTTTCCACCTCGTAAATATTCATAATCGCAGTCATTGTTAACCTTTCAACAATTAAATAAGTGTATCTCAAGTAAGTAAGTGTGTTTCTCTGTTCGGGTCTCATCCATAACTATCAGTGGCGTGCAGTAGGTATAAACTTAGGTTATGATGTTAAAAAAATATATATATCATAGATGACAATGTCAGTTGTAAATAAAAATATTCTATTGCGTATAAAATGTTCAAAAACCTACACTTAACGAACTTTGTTTACAAATTATACATTTATTCATGTAAATAGAAACACATTAAACTGTTATTGTAATTATATACTGTTAATTGGAATTAATAAACTCGGTAATTCACATAACAAGAGACAAGAACAAACGTACCTACTCAACATATGATTTGACACAGTTGGAATTCACCATAGAAAATAGATGAATTCACACAAAAAGGTTAAAGCGTGCTACAATTGATTAGTATCGAATTAGTAACAAAGTCATCTCTGCAAGTGGCATGCGCGCAGTCCTCACCTCACATTAGACATTTCGAAGAAACACGCTATTCTATTGAAAATTTACTTGACTACTATAAAAACTCGCAGACATAAAAATGGGTTCATTTAATATTATACGGTTACATTATGAAATTACACAGTTCAGGAGTATTTTCTCGATTTGACTAGATCTAAGAAACAAATTTAATAGGTGCAAACAAGTGAGGTAAAATATGAATTGACATGAAGTTAGAAACAGAAACGTCGGAAATAAAACATGTAGCCATAGGACGAATTACAGCTAGAATTTTAAATCGATTTTTTCTTAAGATAAGGATTATTTAATTAATATTTGTTTCCCAGAGTCATTAGGTTAATGCACAGCTTTTTTAGCTGAAAACTACTTAGTATGAAACCAAAGTAACTTGAATATCAATAATAGCCCGACATATATACATGGAGTTGTTTCGATAAAAATCCCTTTGATTCAATATATACCAAATACACCAATCACTTGAATGATTTCAATGACGCTGAATTAGGCATATATACATGGAGTTGTTTCGATAAAAATCCCTTTGATTCAATATATACCAAATACACCAATCACTTGAATGATTTCAATGACGCTGAATTAGGTTCTAAATCTTTGTAAACAGATATTTACGAAAAAATTGTGTAGTAATAGGACAATAAAGACATCTGGGTCAAAAGTAGACAGAAATATAAAAATGTGTTTTCTGAGAACACAATGACTGGATTATGTCATTTTTAATTTTATTAAAAAGATTATTAATTATTATTGCACTTTGAAAATATAGAGCTCTCACTACCAGCCACGAAATTTATGTATTCTAGGTAATGCGAAGTACCATAGATGTCTCTTGCATAGTCCCTTCAAATTGTTGAAAAAATACTGATTTAGAACATATAACTTTCAAAAAATTGATATTGTGTGGATGTTCATACGGTGGAACTGTTGAACGATGCATTGTATAAATTTATAAGCCAGCTCATACAGATCATAAGCCCTGGGCCACCCTATTTATACTTCTATACATGTTTCCCATATAAATAGCTTCGTTTCTATGAGACTTCTATAATTTATCTTAATTAAGAAATAAAAATGATTTCAATCCTACCCGGGGCTGGTATGCTCTTATCTTATGTTGTAATCGAAAAAATATTTTAAAAAAAGTAACCCATAAAAACCAAGTTATTATTATACTCCCTTTCTCATTTACTAGTTGAAAATTTTTTTTCGCTTAACCTACGCGTTGGACTTCGGTCGGGCGACGCTACGAAAGGGAGTAATAAAAAAATTTCAAAAATCCAAAATTATACTATAATCAGGTTTTGCGTCTACCAGACGCGTTGAAATATTTTCATACAACTTAATAAGTTGTATGAAAAAACCATTCAAAATTTGAAAAATCCAAAAATATATTAATTTATTTTAACGAAAATTTGACAGATCTTCTTGATTGTCGCCACGAGTCTGCTTGCAAAGTTTCAGCTCGATTAGATCGCGGGAAAGGGGTTTAAAATGGATCCAAAGTTTTTTCGTCAGACAAGAAGACAAGCAGACGTCACGAGTTAATAAAAAGGGAATAAAAATTGATTCATTCTTCTAACTTTTTCGTTTTATTTAACTTTAAATTCTTAGCAGGTATGAAATCAATTTATCATGCACTCAAACGAATTTTTAACTCAGTTAATGAGACACTTAGAATACGATTATAATGACAGGACAAGAATGATTGTTCTTAAATGAAAAACAAGTAGGTATATATTCTTAAAATGCTTTAATATAACTATTACATGGACCAAAATATCTAATTACTTAATGATTATGATTATTATTAACAGATACAATGGATTCGTGAACTGTATGCAGAAAGGCTCGACAACCCTTGTTCATATGGGTGGAACAGCGCCATCTTGATTTAATGCTCCTGGTTTTTTCCTTACTAAAGGTATACTTTCCTATTTTGATAAGATTCGATCCTTTTTTCGATAGTACGAATCTCACTGAAAACAATAAAATCAATTAGTAAAATTCTCCTTGTATGACTCACTGAGTTGTTACATATTGTAGGTGCATAAACATGCACGTGCAAACGAAATAATCTACTATGTAACGATGTATTAAAATTATACAGAAGAATTTTAATGAAACATTCAACACTTTTTGTGATACTTTTCGACAAACTTTCAATAACATTGAGCCGTTATTTAAATGCGATCACAGTTTTTTCCTTAGGAATTTTGTTTTTTTGAACAAAGTTTTTAATTTAATATTTTAATATTTCGAAATATTTAATTTTAATATTTAATATACAAAATATTCTTTACGAATTATCGCATAACAATGTAATGAGAGTAAACGGAACAGAAAACCAATACATTTTTTTTTATAAAGAAACAAAATAACTTGTTGGTCTAGTGACTAAGACACTCTCTTCTAGTGATCCAACGGTCGGGGGTTCGAGCTTTATCCAAGGTTACCAGTTCTCCTATTTTATAGCACAACCGATTGGCATAATTTGAAAATGTTAAGAATATTGTTGTGAAACGTGTGTCGTGTACGAATCTATATTTTTTAAGTCACAAGAATAGGGAATTTAATTCAATCGGATCCAATACTTAAGATTATTCCCAGAATTTTACCAAATAAAACTAAAATAAATAAATAAAACATAATTAAATAAATATGCCTTATTTCACATTTTTTATGAATGTAATATTTACACATTAGGCATAATATAAAAAAAAACTTTTTTCGAATGTAATATTAATACACATTTAAAAAAATAAATATCTAATAATTACGAATAACGAAAAATCACATTTTGTAACACTAAGTGCAATAATTAATGTAGAATTGAATACTGTAAAAATCGTCATTTAAAGAAGCCTATCAACAAGAATAATTTTTACGTCATAGAATTAGGCTTGAAACATTTGTAGGTAATAGGATACTGTTTAAAAATACTGAGTGGATCAAGACAAAAAAAAGATGTGTATTGTGAAGGTAGAAGAAACAATTAATATCCACAGTGTACGCTCAATATTGTTGCGATTCAATAAATGTTTGAAAAATATTTAATTCTTCTAACTTTTTAAATCATAATTTCTTAGGAAGTATATTACCTCATTCAAAGAATTAAATTACTCACTAATGTAATTGTACATATTTAATACGAATTCACTACATAATAGGAATGGTTGTTCGAAAAATAAAACAGATATTTAAAAAAACTTTAATGAAATTATTAAACAGATAAGTAATACCAACGGTTCAGTGGTTATGAATATTATTGACATAAATAATGGTTTCTTGAACTGTATGCAGAATAGCTCGACAACCCTTATTCATGTGAGTGGAACAGCGCCATCTTGATTTAATGCTCCTGGTTTTTTCCTTACTAAAGGTATAGTTTCCTATTTGGATGAGATTAGTTCCTTTTTTCGATAGTACGAATCTCGCTGAAACTAATTAAATCAATTAATTAAGTTCTCCTCGCATGACCTGAGTTGTTACATATATATTTTGTAGGTGTATGTAGGTGTATAAACAGGCACGTGTAAACGAAATATGAACTGTGTATATATATGCATTAAAATTATATAGTAGAATATTAATAAAACATTCAAGGACTTTTTTTGATATTTTTTCATAAACTTTCAGTAACGTTTAACCGTTATTTTAATGCCATCACCTATTTCCTGAGGAATAGTGCCTTTTGCATAATGATAGTTATGCTTTACGAATTATCGCATAACAAAGTTATGAGAGAAAACTGCACACTACACCACTGATTTTTTTTTATCAAGAAACTAAAATTAAAGCGTTTTTGTTTAAGACTCTCTCGTCTAGTGATCTTAACGGTCGAGGGTTCGAGCTTCATTCCACAACACCAGCAAGTTACTCCTATTTTATAGCACAACCGTTTAGCATAATTTTAAAATAGTAAGAATATTGTTGTGAAAGGTTTGCCGTACAAACATCAATTTTTTTGAGACATAAGAATGAGAGATTTAATTTTGTTGGTCCGAAAACTAAAGATTATTCCAAGAATTTTACCAAATAAAACTAAAATAAATAAATAAATTATAATTAAATAAATATGCTTCATTTCACATTTTTTATGAAAGTAATATTAATAATTAGATAATTACGAATAACAAAAAATCCTATAATTTTGTAACACTAAGCACACTAATTAGTGTACAATTGAATAGTGTAAACATCATCCTTTAAAGAAACCTATCAACGATAATAATTTTTATATAACAGGATTAGCCTTGAAACATTTGTAATCACACACTGTTTCAAAATACTGAGTGGATCAAAGAAAAAAACCGTGTCCACATATGTTTAAAGGTAGAAGAAGCAATTAACATCACAATGTGTTCGCTCAATATTCTATTGCGATTCAATAAATATTTTAAAATTATTGACTTCTTCTAACTTTTTCAGCCTTAATTCATTAAAAAGTACCTATACTAAAAAGTAATAATTCAATCAATTAAATTATTCACTGATGTAACAGGAGATTTTTAATTCAATTTCACTACATATAGTTATGGTTGTTAAAACCAGATATTAATTTTTTTTTTAATCAAATCACTAAATAGATAGTTATATCTATTGTTCAGTGGTTATGAATATTATTGACATAAACAATGGTTTCTTGAACTGTGTACAGAATGGCTCGACAGCCCTTGTTCATATGAGTGGAACAGCGCCATCTTGATTTAATGGTTTTGGTTTTTTCCTTACTAAAGGTATGGTTCCCTATCTGGATGAGATTAGATCCTTTTCTCGAAAGTACGAATCTCGCTGAAAACGACTAAATGAATTAGTAATGTTCTCCTTGTATGATTATTTGTATTGTAGGGGGTAAACGTGCATTTGAAGAGTTCTGTAAACGAAATATCAACTATCTAAATGTGCATTATAATTATACAGAAAACTATTAATGAAACATTCAAAGACTTTTTATGATACTTTTAGATAAACTGTCAACTACATTGAACGGTTATTGTATTGCGTTCACACTTTTACCTAAGATATCCGGATTTGTTGAATAAAGTTGTTAATTTCCGTATTTATATTATAATTGTCCTAAAAATATTGATAGTATTGCAAATATTTCCATTACCAGCATAAAAAAAAAACAATGGCGAAATCATATATAGTAGCGCGAAGTATGGATTGTTATAAAATACATGCAGAAAATATTTAATGTGTAGAAATATTATACATGTATAATAAAAATGGTCATTTATAAAAATAATGTATTTAATGTTTATACACGTTTATTAATTTTTAATACCTAGACATAATATGTGTTTCAAAATTGTTTGTGAATTTCGCCATATTCTTTTTCGGTTAGGTACTGGTCAACACAGCTGTCAGTGCGGTGCAATTAAAATCAATATTTAAAAAATATTGAATCCATATAACTTTTAATTCTTAAGAAGCATATCAGTGATTCAATGAATTGAATTAATAAAAAAAAATCACTGGTGTAGTTGGACCTTTTTTAATAAATATTCACCACATAATACGAATGGTTATTCGAAAACTAAAACCAGATATTTTTTAAAAACTTTCATAAAATCATTAAATAGATAGTTATACCGATTATTCAGTGGTTATGAATATTATTGACATAAACAATGGTTTCTTGAATTGTATGCAGATAGGCTCGACAGCCCTTGTTCATGTGAGTGGAACAGCGCCATCTAGTTTTAATGCTCCCTGATTTTTCCTTACTAAAAGTATTGTTTCCTATTTGTATGAGATTAGATCCTTTTTTCGAAAGCACGAATCTCGCTGAAAATAATTATAGAAAATTGTAAAAGGACGCAATAGGAAAGCGACGACACGCGTGCGCACGTGGTACGCAAGCTTTAACCAATAACCGAATAATCAAAGAAACGCCATTGTGGCCAATGCCTCGTACGCCTGCATCAATATTTACGATATTTGACAAACTGTCCCCAGCCCGACAAATAGTTGTACACAAGTATAAACATGTATGGCGTCGCTTTAGAGCATAACTAGGTATACACGATACGCTACAATTCTAGGTTACGTATTTTCCGAATTGTTGACACGCCGAATCGAGTCAAATAAGTGGAGCAATTTTCTTCATTTTTAAAACATTGTAGGTTTGTTAATTTATTAATTGATTATATAATTTAGTGTGTGTCATTTTAATAACATACACGTATTTAAAATATACGGAACCTGATGAATAAATTATAAAATGCAAGAGAAGTTATGTGGGAAAATTATGAAATTTGCTCACTTTGCCAGATGATCGCCTTAAAAGCTGCTTTTATATTATTGTTTTATTTTTATTAATATATGGTTTATTATTAATATTATTTGTATTAGGCATGTGATCATTATTATTAAGTATGTTATTCCATGCGTTCGACTTCCAACTGTGAAGCTTGCCTATATAAATATTTAATATGTAGAAAGTGGGCAATACATGAAAATTAACGTTGCAATAAATTATTTTATGTAACATAATATATAAATGAAAAAAAAGGTTAACAAAATGAGTCACATGGCGATAATTGAAATGAGTATACTTAATATGTCGATAGAGGGTAAACTACAGGGGGAAAAAAAATCGATCTTCGAATTTATTTAGTATAATTTCGTTACAAGTTCCAAGTTTTACAAACAAAATTAGGCAATTTTTTACAGATAAAGAAGTTAGGCAATTTAGGTAAAATTTACAATAGTATCAAACAAAACATAACCGTGTTCCTTGTTATGAAAAAATAAATATAAACTGTCGTCTTTGTATAAAATATGAATAATACATATATGTTATCTATATCGTTCATATAAAAAACAATAAATTTTTATAGGATGGACAGCTCTAAAAATGTTAGTAAAAATATTTTTAAGCAAGTTATTAAATAATAAAAGCGAAATTTAACATACCAAGTCACAAAAAATTAAAATATTAAAACTGTATTTAAATAAAATATAAACTTTAAATTATTGTAATATCATATAGGTATTAAAAATTAGTATATAATTTTCTTCTAAGAGATCTTAATTTTCATAGCTGGCCATAATAAGTCATTTGAAGGAAAACCAAAAATAAAACCGTTGAAAAAGGTAAGATTTTTGATATTCAGACAAAGTACATGTTAATAAATTAATGTACTTTCCAAAGAGGGTAGGTACATATTTATTACCAAAAAATGATACAAAGAAATAAACTATCAGCCGGAAAAATAAACACATCACTGGTAGGCCAAAATTTTCTATTATTGAAATTGAATGTTCTTAAAAGACGTAACACAAAAAAAAATCTTTGAAAATTTGTTGTGATTGATAGGGAGTGATGTGAGTGATAAAAAAATAATATTATAAAAAATTATTCAGAATATAAACAATTGCACCATAGCAATTTGAGAAATGGTAACATTTAAGGTCGTTTAAAATGGCCCAATCCAGTAACGTAAAGATATTATACAAAAACAAATCGCATGATTATTACTCGTTACAATCAGTAACGTGAGATAAATGTCGATCAGTTACCTCGCAGTTAGAAACGGTTGAAGAATTTAAATATCGCAGATCAGTAATGCTAATAACGGAAAATTCCTGCCAGAAAAAAAAAATATAAATGGCGAAACGTTTCTTGTCTAAGCTTGATAAGATTTGGAAGAAAAGGGGAATATTCAAAGTGTGGAAAATATGATTGGTGAATTTCTTACATTAGAGATATGGAATAGATACATGGGCGAACTAGAGAAAAACAAGAATGCTTCCGTGCAAATGCATTTTGCGAATACAATGAAAAGGTGACCCATGTCTCTGCATTCCAGGAGTTTAATACAGAGAGATGCCTGGAGGAATGGCAAAATGCGTTAGAAGGATCATCAAGAGGCTCCGTAGAGATCACAATCCACAATCGCGAGGAAAAATCTTTTAAGAAAAGGAATCAAACAGTGTTTTCATTGCATTTTTACAAAATATTGATAACATTATTATTTTATTATTTTAACAGAAACGCAATATTTAAATTTTTCTGAGATCATTCTTTTGAACTCGGTAGCGGAGATCATCGTCATCATCATCTACATTTCCTTGTCCTAGTAGGTTGATTAATATTGCAAACAAAGTCAATGATTATGTTTATTATTTGAAAAAACAATCACATCGTTAATCGTCCGAATAGAAGCCTTGCATTCCTTGTTCATGTGTGTGGAGCAGAGCCATCTAATCTTGCAACCTCTTAATTCACGTTTGTAAAACGTGTAGCCTCCAAGTTGGATCATGGGGTTACCTCTTTTCGAAAGAATGTACTTGGCTGAAAAAAAATATTATTAATTAATGATATGCCAAATGCTTGAAATAAGTGTAATCAATCAATGTGATAGTTGATGTTATATACTATAGTGAGCTGTGAATTATAGTAATTTTATATATTACTGAGATGAATAATGCTTTGTTTAATATAATATTGTCACGTGTCGTGGCCGTGAAAGGAATTAATGAAAACGCTGGAATTTAATAATGGATTTATTAATTACTGATTAATTAATTAATCAAACGTACAAAGTCACTTAAGTTGACTTAACGCTATTATTTAAATTTAACTATTTCGTTAATTTATCACTCGTAAATAGACACTTTGTAATCGCTTTAACACTTTATTCACTATTTAATGGAACATTACATCCAATTTCCGCACATATTAATCGCTCCGATTTATTCCGCTACGTAAGAACTTTCCAGATTATTCGCTGTCGAATTACCGCTCTCGATTATCGTTTCAAGCGTGCTAAAAACAACAATCCTTACTCCCGTGCGTGGTCCTATTTATATTGGCTTATGTCGATACCGAACCATCTAGACGTTTTCAGTATTTAGGAGAACTTTACAGTGGTTTCCAGGCTTTTATAGATGTTTCTCAATGCTTCCCAAAAGCCGTAGATTACGCTAGGCCGTTCTGGCATCTTCGATAGTGTTGTGATCATTTCAAACAACGGTCACTTGACATGAGTGCGTGATTCTTTTTAGCCTCGTTACAATATATTGAGTACATTTAAAGACAATCTAAGTTGTGTACACCGAATGTTGATTGAACAATTAGATATTTCTGTGAAGACATGATTAGAAGTTAACACAAATATTAGGAAAATATTAAACTAAGGAAAAAGTTGTCCCAAGGCAGGCAGTACCAAACCATAAACCACCATAAAATGTAATGTTTTCCCACAAAATTACTGCTTTAAATAATAAAAATTAGCTGACACAACCACTTATCATAAACCAAAGTGTGCAAAAGGTATATTATTTACGCAATACCTCGTTATACATAACTAAAATATTTTAAATTTACGTAAATTTTAGAAGTAGCACAGGGACGAAGCTATTTATATGTGAACCATGTAATTAAATCTATAAAGGGTAACCGCGGGGCTTATAACCTTTATTAGCTAGCTTAAGTGATCACTTTACACAATGAAACGTTCACCAATTCCGCCGTAAGATTATCCAAACATTATAAAAAATTTGAAAGTTGTATATGTATGTGTTTGTACGTGCTGTGCATATGATGTAATGTATATGTATGTTCTTTGTCTTATTTCAAAAATTTTAAGGTATTATGCTATAGCCATCTATGGTCGAAATTTTTTAATTCCAGTGACACAGTATGCATAGATGTCGCCTGGTAATGGTTTATTTAATGAATTATTTATTTATTTGAAAGTATATTTTATGGCGTTAATTGTGGAATATAATGTTGTTCAAATATCCGTCGCGGCTTTGCTTGGTGGCACGTATTCAGGAGGTCTAATTTTCAATGACTTTGTCACATAAATGTGACTGAATTCGCTGGATGGCGTTTGTTATGTTGACTTTGAGGGCGTCAATTGGTTGCGGCTTATTCTCATAGACCTGCGATTTAAGATAGCTCCAAAGGAAGAACTCTAAAGGCGTTAAATTTTACAATCTCGTTGGCCAGTTCACGTCGCCGCCACGCGAGATGACCATGCCCTAAATTCTCTCGTGCAGAATGTCCATCGTGGCATGTGCTGTCTGGCGTGTAGCGTGTTCTGTTGGAATCTAAGTTATCGGTATTCATGTCATCCAGTTTAGGCCACAAGGAGTTGCTTATAATCGATCTGTAGCGCTCGCCGTTGATGGTTATGGCGATGCCAGTTTCGCTTTGAAAAAAGTACGGAATTATGATTCCAACTATGAAACCAAAATCCGCACCAAGTAATGACTTTCTTCTATAGGAATGACTTCTATAGGAAGGACTTCTATAGGAAGAAGAATTTTACCAGAAATACCAATACCATTATTAATATATTATGGGGATTAGACAATAAAAAACAAGTATTTTGATTGATTTTTCAACGTTTTTTTATTAATTTAAAAAGTTGTTCGAACAGATCAAAAATTAGGCTATATTATAAATAAAATTTATCAAGAAATTGGGTAAACACATTGTAAAGACATCTTAAATTAAAACTAATTTAAATTTCTAATGATTGTGAATATTTTTAGCAAAAACGATAATGTCGTCAACCGTCTTTAGGGTTGCTCTGCATCCTTTGGTCACGTGGGTAGAACACCTCCATTTCGTTTTTTGGCCGCTTACCACGTGTTTGCCGAACGTAAAGCCTTCAAGTTGTATCAGTACCGTGCCCTTTTGCGAGCGAACAAATTGAGCTGCAAAAAAATTTCGTAAATTATAAGAAGATATTTAAAAAAATTTAAAATTATATTTATTGACTTATGACATCGGAACACCTCTTTCCATTTGAAAAAGACAATCGAATTAATATGTGTAACTCGGTATTTACGGGTATAAACACCAACACAACGAAACAATATGCCTCGTACGCAGGCTTGTAATTACTAATTCGATTGTCTTTCTTAAATGGAAGGAAGTCTACCTATGTATCGTAAATTAAGATTTAATACAATAAAAATACGTTTTCTGCTTACCCTAAACAAATTTTACAAATATTTCTCACCTGCGTATGGGAGTATAAAAGCAAAAGCAGAAATATCCAATAAAATTTAAAGCAGTCATTGAGTATTATAAGAATGTACGAAATTAGAGATTTTATAAGAAATATAGCCTATAAATTTTAGGAAACATGATTTTGGAAGGTGAGATATATGAAAGCTATAATTCTAAATTAGTAATTAGTAATCCTCAGAGACTACACAAAAACATTTTTATTTTTTTTGGATATTGCTACCCCACATATAATGTAGGAACTGTGCCAAATGTTCAAACTTAATTTTATTATATTTTCGAATAAAAAATAAACACACTTATGCTTTCTGAACACAAAACAAAATTATTGCAGCAATAAAATTTATTGAATCTCCACTATAAAAGTGATGTATTTAATTCAATACATTTATTTTGTACAAAATTATTATAAAAATTATCTAGTCATCTTAATGATTGTGTATATTTTTAGCAAATATTATGACATTGTCACACGTTTTCAGGGCGGCATTACATCCCTTACTCATGTGGGTTGAGCACCTCCAATTGGTTATTCGGCCGTTTACTACCTTTCTGCCGAAAGTGTAGCCGTTTAGTTGGATCAGGACTGTGCCTTTTTGGGAGCGGACGAACTTTGCTAGAAATATTATAATATATTATTATTAAAAAAATAAATATTATAATCGAGAGTTACGCATAGAAGTCATTTTTGGGTGTAACAGGACTTATGACCTGTCTTTAGGTAGGCTTAAGTGATCACTTTACACAATTGTAACATTCACCATTTCCACCCATGATAGAATATACCATGCTTATTCATTTTTTTGGAAGTTGTATATATGTTCAAATTGCGTGAAGCTTTCATATATGAGTTGTAAGCGCCTTTTAATTAATTAATACAGTTTCGTCTCTGTGAGATATCTATAATATACACTAATTGATTAATAATGTCTCTGTGACATAAATCCAGCACTGTTCTGAAAGATTTGAACAAACTCAAAAAATATTCTGAATTGTAAATACTGGTCAAAAAGGAATTTTAACAAAAATTGGAAATAATATTTCCTGGCGTATCCTAGTGTAATGCAAGTATTCGGATGAATTTCATTACACATAATAAAAGTATATTGCTCCTAAAATTCCGTAAAATCAATTGTAGATTTTCTCATTAGCGACATCTGTGGGGATTTAGGGGAATCAAAATGGCTTTGTACAGGCCGCATGCAAAAAGCGCTTACAACTCATATATGAAAGCTTCACGCAATTTGAACATATATACAACTTCCAAAAAATGAATAAGCATGGTATATTCTATCATGGGTGGAAATGGTGAATGTTACAATTGTGTAAAGTGATCACTTAAGCCTACCTAAAGACAGGTCATAAGTCCTGTTACACCCAAAAATGTCTTCTATACCTACTTTCCCATAATTAATACAGTTTCGTCTCTGTGAGATATCTATAATATACACTAATTGATTAATAATGTCTCTGTGACATAAATCCAGCACTGTTCTGACAGATTTGA